>JAUJPO010072266.1:0-11622 GCA_032270745.1 Tiaropsis multicirrata
ATTCGATGGACAAAAGTTTCGGACTTGGCTTTGGAATGAAGGTTTAAAAAGGCCTTAGAGCACTTGTCCTCTCCCTCGAGCCATTCTAGCTTTTGGGCGAGGTAGTGACTTTTGGCCTTAAGGGCTACGATTTCCCTGATTCGAGATTTCAAAGAAAGCATAAGGGCAGTCTTGCCTTGGTTTTCAGCGTTTCTAAGACGCTTGTAAAGACAAGTTAGAATTTTCGAGCAGTCTTCTTTGGCCTTTTGGCGAGAGAAGGATATAGAAAGAGCTTTCAGCTTTTCCTTCCTCTTGTCCCACCAGGCGGCCAATGTTTTAAATGAAGGTTTTCGAGACTGCAAAGAAGTCCAAAAGTCTCTAACCCTTACAACGAAAACTGGGTCTTCCAAAAGGCTAGTGTTGAAAACCCAATTGTTGTTTTTTCCTCTCTCCCTCGTAGAGATGGAATTGTAGGAGAAAGACACAAGACCAATGTTTAACGTTGTAAAAGTTAGAGAAGATTTGTGATGGTATGTAGACTCATAGACTCACATTGAGTGAGCAGGGTTTTCTGGAAAATAAGTGAAGTCAACTCGTGTCGGGTTGGTTTCCCTCCAGAGGTCCACCAGATCGAAGGTTTCCCGAAGTTCTAGGAGTTTAACCACAGAAGAATCAGATGTTGTAGGCTTGGACTTGTCGAGAAAAGACTCGGCACAGTTGAAATCACCCATCAAGACAACCCTGTCACTCTCCAAGGTGCAAGATTTGAGCTCTCGTCGAATAGGTTCGAAAAATTCGCCACGCTTAGTGTTTTTGTCAGCTGGTGCATATTTGCAGGCAATGAGAAAGGTCTTTTCGTCAGAATGGAGTCTAAGAAAAAGGAAACGTCCGAGTTTGTCATCTCTGACCTCCGTGATGGAGTGCCCAGATTTTGACAAAAAGGCGATTCCCCCAGTTTGAGGTGAATTTGTGTTGTGGGAGAATTTGCACTCTCCTTTCCAGAGTTTTGAAAAGCTGCCTTCGCTCTCCTCGTCGAGATGAGTGTCGAGAAGGGAAGAGTTTGCAAAGCTATGACACAACATAGTCGACAGATTAAAAATATGATTATAATAGTTTTTGATATTGCCGTAAAACATATGATAATCACAGTTTTAAAGGAGCATAATATTCTCCGTAACAATCTTACGGCGACGAAATGTATAGCGCCTTGGATGAATGGTTGATGAATCTAAGGAATTCTCTTTTCGGGCACGGAAAAATATCTGATGAAATACAGAAGGAAGAATGGAGAATTTGTTTCTGTGGTTTTTATTTTATTGTTGGATTGAAATTGGAATGGATTATGAATTTGATTGAACAGTTAATGAATGGAATATGAATGTGATTTAATAGTTAAAAAGCAATGGTTCCATTTTGGGTACTTTTCCCAGATGGGTATCTATCTGAACCCTGATTTTCTAAAAAGAGAATTCTTACACTTTTTGATACCTTTTATACTTATGAACCTGGGTGACCCCCAGAATCCCTCAAAATTCTTTCAGCGGTGTTCAGAGGTGTCCGGCAGTCCAGGGATAGACATAGGTTGGAAGCATTTTTGGGGCTCGAGAGTGATTTGTAAATCAAACAGTCAAACTAGATTGAAAATCAAACTAGATTGAAAACAGTCTTGCTATCTATGACTTCCATGCATCAGACCAAAAGTCTGTCATTTGGAGGTGATGAAAGTTACCCCTCACTGATGAAAGTAACCCCAGTTGACGCTATTTTTACAATTTTTTTAAATTTGGTACTAGTTTTATGATAATATTGATAAACGCAAAATGGATTCAAACTCAAACAAGAACAGTGTAAATGCTGCTGCTGATGATGATGATACAAAAAAAACAAAGAAAATATGCAAGAAGAAGCCTGAAAGTAATTTTCAGTTTTATCTTTCTTTGAATGAAATATGCCTGAAAGTAGTGTACATCTGATGGTTTTATCTATTTATCGTCAACTTGAAACAAGCTGACATAACATGAAACATGTGGACATAAACATGAACCACCAGAGGTTCTGTGAAATGGTTGCTGTTCTGGTGTTTAATGTTATGACAGCTCAATTCAAGATGGGCCAGTGGACAGTATTTTCTCATCTGCAATTTTTTAAATTTAAACTAAAATCAACATTAGATGTAAGTCTGGTGTCAGCCCTATGTGAAATAGCTTTAAATAATAGACACTGCAGAGATTGCTCCAACTGTCATTAGATACTATGGTAATAGGCTCCTCTTTATACCTACTTAAGACTTTCAAAACATCTACTTTATGTTATAAACTTGAGATCATTTTGCGCCTTAGCAGTGTTAATATTGACAGAAATAGTTATTAAATTTATTCAACTATATGTGTGGAAAGTTTCAAGAGGTATATTTCAACGATGCTTGAGATACTGAGATTGGTATAATATTTTGGGTGTAAACTTGAGTACTTGGAAATTTGGTTCAGGTTTTCAATATACATGCTTTTGTGTAATAAACAAGGTGTTAAAAAATGTTCACATAACTATTTACCTACTGTTTTGCTTTTCTTCCAGTTAAATAATAACAAGTTGAACTATAGCTATTATGTACGAAACTTTGCTTTCAAAGTTTAAAGACTTAAATATTTTCTCGAAAATGTGCATGTTATGATCTGAGCAGTGAGGAAACTCATCAAGACCAGAAAGTTGTTCAAAGAAAAATTTGATGGTTTGATTTTCTACGCTACATTGGACATTTTTTGTACATAAATGACATTTGATTCAACCCTGTTGGGCACTCTTTCTCACAACACAACAATCAACAACACATGACTTTGAAAATTATGGATTATTTTCTCATTATTGCATAAAATGGAAGTTTCAAACCAGAATATGAAAAATCACGTTGGATGTTGAAGTAGTTTGATCAAATTATAACTTTGTGAAAACCAAGCAACAGTTTCTTGACTTACAAGCCAATATTACTTTTCTCAACAAACCTTGTCGAACCTTCTTGCTTTGAGAATATCTGGGAAAATTGGTGTATTTTCATGTACCTGTTCATGTGTTGTGCTTGATTAGGCTAATGATAAACACAATCTGAAAATACTTAAGACAACATGCTTCTTTAGAGCGTAGGATTATAGGAATTGGCTGCATGTCAGGTTTTATTGAAAATTCACGATCGAATTGTCCTCAAACTCAGAGGAGAACTGGGTAGTGTGTAGTCTCAAAGCTGTTATATATACGCTTGAACAAAACTTTTTCTTTCTGGAATCCTTAGAAGATGAAATTCTATGATTTAGGTACTAATGGAGCACTTTTTAAATAATTTTTAATTTATAGTGTTTAAGATTTTTTTTCAGAATATCAAGGTGCATCTTTGTGTGAGTGGCCTACAGTGTGCAAAGAAACATTGTTTATGAGTGTGCATTTTTACTGCTCAAAAAATTGTCAATTGTGATTTTTTTCAAGAAAATTATACAAAACTTTGAAATAAAGTAACACACAACTTTTAGAGCCAGTGGGCCAATTAGTTTATGTTATCTAACAATAGATTATGAAGGATTTGTAAAAAGTATTTACTTTGGGACTCTATGTTATTATCTGCTACATAAATATTTTGTTTTTAATTCAGAACTACACTGAATATACTCAAAGACAAATCAAAAAAGAAAACCAATTATGTTTTATTTTTTTTACTTATGTTTTGATCACGTGTGTCAATATTATGATTTACATAGAAGTACACCCTTTAAATGGAATTTTTACCTGACCTCAATAACTAATTGGATTACCCCTGTTGACAATTTCTTTAGAAATTATAATCAAAATTTTCAGATAGCTTTTTGACACCTCATACATAACTGATATTGATAAGCTCTTTAAAAAGCTCTGTTTATACATACTATATCCAAATTTCTTTTTCTCTTCTCCTTAGACTTGGTTTTAAAAATCTGGCAGGCCAACACAAAGCAGAAACCATGCTCCACACAGCATAAAAAACAGGCTTTTGTTGAATTAAAAAGGTGCCCATATACAGGTAAAAAGGAACTATTCCCATTCCCCACTGTAGTACTTTTAAAACTCATCTTATTATTATTTCCATTCCTTATTAATATATCCAATTTCCAAATTCTTTAATGACAGTTTGTATGCTAGAAGTTTAAGACTCATCATTTAGTATTTGTTTTACTGTATTTAGAAATAAGTATGACAGAATATGAATGAATTTGTGGTTTTTTATAGGAAAACGAATTTACCAGGTACCACGTAACACAAATACTAAAAGATTAAAGAAGACACATGAACAAAATTCTAAACAAAGCAATATAGATATCCAAAATGATGGAACACTTGGTATGGTTAAATATTTTTAACCATTCTTTTTTTCAATGTACCTGATTTTCATTCAGGTTTCTCCAAATATTTACGTTTCTTTGAAGATTTTGAATAGATTTTGTATAGAAAATACAATAATTTTTGTTAAATGATATTTTTTCCTTCAAGGAAATTATCTTTCATTTACTTTATTTCTTTTATCTTCTTTTAGATCCTGAGATGATGCGATACGATGATGGTGATTTAATAGCTGCTGAAAACAATTTGGAAGCCCAAGGTAATAAAGAAGGAAGTTAAAATCTTCATTTTGATTTAAAGAAAAACGACACTATAATAAATTTTACTTTGAATTGACACCCTTTCAAAAAATGTTTCCATACATTATGTATGCATGTAGCTTTTTATTTTTTATTTTGTTTTTAGATAATTACAGCAAAAATTGGCTTGATTGGTTAAAAAAGATATCTTTTCCAATCAAGAAAAAGAGGAAAACATGGTCGCAAAGATATGCAATCAGTCAGAACGAATGGGACTCGGTGCGTCCAGGTGTATGGAAGGTAATGGAGGCAAAGGAGGTATTACAAGAGATCTGTGACCAATGTGATTCAAGACCTTCCAATGTTTATTGTATTGATTGCAACTCCTCGTTGTGTCTGGTCTGTGATGATGTAGTGCATTCCAAGGAAATCTTCCATGACCGCATGTTTGATGGAACACCACTAAGTGCTACTGAAATTCTCGATGAAGATAAAAGTATTAGCTCTAAAGGTAAATATTAAGCCTCATTATTTTCCTTGTGATATTTATAACTTCTATGTAACATTTTCCTTGTGTTATTTATAACTTCTATGTAACTGGCAAGAATTTATTTTGAAATCGTCAAATAGTTTCGATCTATTTATCACTGTGTTTTGCGAAATTGTCCTGGCTAGTCCACCGAAAAACTCAATTTTGTCAAAAAGTGGCATTTGATACCATGTATGGGTTAAAACCTACGACCTTGTGATTAAAAATCTCAAACTCTAACTATTCGGCCACATTTCTTTAAGCTCGATTTACAAAATTGAAATGTTCGTGTGCTGAATGTGGTTCCAAAAATCTCTTCAAGAAGTGCATATCTGATGAGTTTTGTTTTGTCATCACACTAAAAGGTAATTTATTTTTTGACTTATTGTAGTCCTCCTACAATATTTCTTCTATATTCTCTATTATGACAAACTTGCTAATATATTCTTTTTTTAAGAAACAGAAAAAATGCCCTTTTTCACAACATGTTTCTTTTCACAGGTCGCTTTGATGTGAACAAATACGTGTTGGAATGCAAAGAATGTGCTTCTGTAACTAATCCTTTTACTCTTGGTGTGGTTTTGAAATCTGGATTTTGGCCTGGTAGTCCAAAAACTTTAAACTATTTATTTGCTGAAGAAGTCTTCCAGTTTTGGGATACATTTCGAAAATTCCTACCAGGTAGCTCTGAAAGAGCTTTTCTTCGGACTCTCAATGCTCTATCAGCTGACCATTATCGTGTAAGAATTTTATTACTATAGGTTTGATTTTAGCATTTTGTCAATCTATTTTTTATGAAAATGAAAGCTAAAAATGAAATTTAATGATGATTAAATTTTTCTGTGTCATGTTAATTTGTAGAAAAAAGCATCAAAGTATTTTTAAATTTTTCTCCTTTAGAAATCAGTTATTAATCCACAAAATTTTCAAATGGCCTTCAAAGAGTGGTGCCTTTGGTTGGACCGGAAAAATTCCATCCAGGAAAAAGATTGGTTGGAATGCCCAGCGTGTCAGCCAGCACATAGCTTCCATGTTGATGGAAATTGCAAGCTTTATAGATATAAACGTGGAGTGTAAGATTTAAGATATTTTCTTTTGTCAATATGTGTTTCAAAATGTGTTTTTGTTGTTGCAAAAGCTGTTTAATGACACTGCTTTCTTTCCCCTCATTTTTACAGTCGAAAGAGAGGCACTTTTTATGAATCGCGGTTCATCGTTACCAATAACTCTGTCGATTCATATATCAAAGATGTATATAATGGCTCATTCAAGAAGGTCAGTTTTTCCACTCACTAAATTCGCTGGAAAAATTATGTTGATTTCTAAATTCAGTATACTTGTTCCCTCTTTTTTATTTAATTTTGCTTTCTTTCAAATCCAAATTACCTTCGAATTTTAAAGGACGAAAATGATTCAAAATGTGGTGGAACTTGGACTGCAGCCCAGAACTCGTCGAGGAAGATGGCAAAACTAGACGAAACTGGTTTAGACGTGGCAACATGCAGGCATGTGGTGGCACACAAGGCATTAAACATGTTCCGTGGGGAAATATTTGGATACCCATTGTATCTCATCAAAAACTTTATGGTTCCAAACAAAGCTAAATTCTGCTTTGCAGATGTTATGTGCAAGCTTTGGCCTTTCATCTGTAAGCATGAGCCTACCATCAGAACTTCCATTTCGCCAGCCCTCTCAGTTATGCACGCAAAAGGACATTCATTAGATTGTCAAGTAAGTTTGAATTTTTGTATGAGAAATTATTATTATTTTGCGCACACTTCTTTTAGGCTGATTATGTTTTGAATAATTTATTGGGGTTTGATTTTACTGATATAGTTATATGTCGCCAAGTTTTCTTCTGATACCTGTCAGTCTAAAGTCTAAGTAGATAGAGGGGCCATAGTACAAGTATAATGGTAAATATATTTTACTCTTTCTCCGTCAGGTTGTGTGGAGTGGTGAATGGCTTGATGGCACTGCAAGATCTACTGGCGAAGAAACCGAACAACTCTTTAGCTACCTCTCTAGGCTAGGAAACACCACTAAGCACCAGACACCTGAACGTAAGTATTGAAACTCGGCAATTCGTGTTATTTTCTATTGTTTTTTAGATTAATTAATAAATGTATGTACGATTGTTAAAAAGTTACTCTGGAAGGTATCATGATTCTATTTCAAATTTATTGTGAAAATGAATTATGGGCTTTTTTGGTAAACAAATTGTCATGAAACCTACCTTTAAAATATACATCTCTCTGTGTAGATCGAGAAGAGACGATCACTGAAATGGTTTTTCACTGGAACAAGACAAAAATCGAAAAATTAGTTCCAGATTTAGCAAGAAGATATCGCAAGGTTTGAATTTGTTAATAAAATTAATAGTGCAATACTATTATCGGCACCTTTTTATTATTAAGTACAAAGGATCTTTAAGGACCTGAGAATTTTCGATTTCCTAGATCATCTTTTTATACTCTTTTTCAAACATTGATATAATTTTTAAAGATACATATCGAGAGTACAAATTTACAAGTAGACTGTTTAACACTTTCTTTGTTATTAAGAATGAAGATTCGTTAAACAAACTGGATGATAGTAAATTTGCGACTAACACCCTGAGACGATGGAAAGATGATATTCAAAATGAAGCAAAAGGTAAATCGATTATTTTGTTCATCGTATAAAGTCAGTGTAATTTCTAGACTGTGGCGCGCTAAATCTTTATGATATACAATTATGTTATATCATGATATTATTTTTATTACACGGACGTTAAATATAACATAAAAAGAAAAATTGATCGCCCATTTCCCAGAAAAACTATAATCCGTTGTTGAGGATGCCTTTAGCATCCCAATAGAAGTTCCAGCTGAAAAAGTTTGTACCTTTATCTATGGAAGGAAACACGCAACTTTTTTTGCTGGAACGGTCAATGCAAATGTTAATTACTATATTGGAATGATAAACACAATTCTTTTTTAGGCATCTCGAATCGAAGAGTGAGAAACGTCACGGATGATGAAAAGACTCTACTTCTGGTCGAACATCTCCAAGCAACAGAACACACAGAACTAGTAAACTCGTGGTATTTTCCTTGTGCCCTTTCGAAAGCCAAGGTTTATGGGTTATTGGATTTCGATCGAAACGATCAAAAGAAAGAATTGGATCGTCTAATCGTATCTGCTGATAAAAATTCACTTACAGTAAGTTTCCAAGATTAATTAATCGTGTTATTGTCAATGTTTTGAAAATTATGCAATAATTTAAATAAGGTCAAGGATAGGAGAGGATGACCATAATATCATACAACTAGAACGTAATTATTCTAAAGAGGTCTGATATTACAACATTTTGTTATTTTTTACGTTTTTGTTTGAAATTGATAAAAAAGGTTCATTTTCAGAGGGCGTACAAATCATTGACGGATGATATATGGCTTCCGATGCTGAGAAGAAATATTGAAGCAATCAAAATCGAAAAAACAGTTGTCAATTCACATGTCAAGACCGTTGCAGGTAACCAGATAGTTTTGTTTATCATGCTAGACAGTGCAACATTTAAACTTCAAGGTTTTCATAGGACTTTAAACCTCATTTACATGCGAAATCGGAATGATCTGGCTTGAGTCGTACTCTATCTCAAAGTATAAAACTGTCTGATCGTCCCTTTAAATTTTCCAGCATAATTTTTAAAGTTTATAAGTAGAAAATTGTTTTGATTCTTTTTTTTATTGTTTAAAACTATTACAAAATTATTATCATTACTGCTTACTACAGATACGTCCAAACGTCGTGGAGTAATGAGAGGGAAGCTCATGGGTATAAATAAAAGACAAGAAAATGCGATCAAAGATTACATTACACTAATGAATAAAGCAGATGATCGAGATTTGATGAAACAAATGAAAGAAGGAATACTACCTTGGCAAGCTGACCCATCTTTACAATCGGAAGGTAATCTTTCATCATTTTACTTGTTGCTAACTTTGCAGTAAGATTTGACCATTTGCTTAGTTTGAGTGTTTGAAGAATATTTTGTCTAGTCTTAACTAACTACTGAGGTCTGTACCTAAAAGAATTCATCTTTATTGTTTGTTTAGATATTATACGACGCACAAATGTTGAACGATTTTTAAAAATTCAACATTTTAAAGAAGAGCAACAACTTTTGAAACGCGAAATGGAAACAATGCTTCACTTCTTTCGAGCAAAAATTACAAATTTGACTGATGAATGCGAGAAAGGTATTAATTTTTGGATGTCTACACTGTAATGATTTTAAAAATAGTGCCTTAAGACTAAATAAAGTCCCAACATTGTTTTATCTAAATCATCCGCAGTGAAACATTTCATTTTGCATGGATTTTTGTCCTTTGACTTGAAAAATTGGACCAGTGGACCAATGAGACGTTACTAGCGAAATGTTTCACTTGCTTTTGATTTTATCCTTATTTTAGCAGAGAATACCGACGATGCATTACTAAATTACTCAGATGACACATCAAGCGAATCTTTAGAAGTAAGTAATTTGACTAACAGAAAAAGAAAAACAATTCGCTTGACTTCGCATTTAGCTTGAGAGTGTTAAAGTTTCAATTCGAGTTCAATGGTCTTACCAACAATCTTTACGTCAAATTGAACAAAGAATCTTTATTAGAGGTAATATTGAGTTTTTATTTAGAGATAATATCGAGTTTTTTATTATTTTTCAGCGACTATCGTATCGAGGAATCCGGACTTTAAAATTACAGGGTATTCGATATTACCAGCGACATATTGAATGTGCATTAAGGACATTTTTGCCCATTATCAGCCCAGATTCAATGCATAGTTTTGATAATGTGGTTGATTTCAGCATAGACGAAGTAAATGAAAAGGATCTGGAAGATGAGGAAAACGAAGGAACTGGTGAGAATAACGATTCAAGTGACG
This sequence comes from Tiaropsis multicirrata, assembly GCA_032270745.1. Classification (NCBI taxonomy): domain Eukaryota; kingdom Metazoa; phylum Cnidaria; class Hydrozoa; order Leptothecata; family Tiaropsidae; genus Tiaropsis; species Tiaropsis multicirrata. Next base: position 10,038 of record JAUJPO010072266.1, read on the forward strand.
ATGAAGCTGAAGATGAAGATGAAGATGTCGTTGATGAAAATTAACAGGTTGCCCGAGTTTTCTCTATATCCATACAAACGCCTGATCGCAAACAAATCTTCCTTCGGCTGACCTTTTGCTGGCTTCCAATCGAATTTGAGAATTGACTTGTCGATCAAAACGACAATTTTCCCTTTCTTGTTGCTTCAATTAAAACGAGAGGCCAAACAAAAACGCCCTTGAGAAATAGTTTTCTGCAACTTAAAAAAAGCAAAATATTTTTATTGTCTTGGGAGTATGAAAAGTTATCGTTAAAGACTAGCAGGTTTTTACCGAGTTTGTTTGCGACTAAACAAATAGTATACAATTCTAAACATTACTATTAACTTAGTGCCTTGGCTAATGGATAGGAAGAATTTATAAATTTTTATAACTATTCACATAACTGCAGATTTTTATTACACATACAACTTTACTTTACGACCTTTATCAAATGCTGGTGTATTGAATTAAACAAAGGGTTTACGGACAAAAACAACCGATTTTCCACTTCCTGTAAATATAACCAAAAACTTAATATTTAGTAGGAAATACTGTATATTTTCTTTTTAAGCAGAACAATATTTTTAACAATATTTTTTTAAGTTTTAGCCTTAACATGATAGATAAATTTATATATCGAACTTTTTAATAGTAAGTCCACATAGGCATTTTTCCCGATTTTGTAACCTGATTTGCTATATAAATCAATATCAACAATAATAATAAGATTCCACACGTGTTTTCATATTAGAAATTCCTACTACAAGTGCGTTTTCGAAAATTGGTTTCTTATCATAGCATACCGGCTTGAGAACTGAAGTGAGGGGCCAAATATTCAAGGCATTTGAAATGAATTCGTAGAAAAATAAATTTAAATTTAAAAAATAGCTTTTTTTGCCAAAATAGCTTTTTTGTTGAAGCTTGTTTTCATAATCAGTTTATATTACACGCATAAAGGTAGCTTTCGTTCATAATACTATAACGGTACTATTAAGAAATTAGTTGCTATTCAACACAACACAAAGTGATTTATTCTACATGTGGTTATATTGCTAAAAAGTAAAAATGAACCTTGCTTCTTGACATTTTTTGATGACGCTGACTTTTTTTTCTTCAAAAATGGGCTTCAGCTATTTATACAAATCTCGTTACCTCGGATTAAAGCCAGAAAAAGACCATAGTCTTAAATTATAGGCCACTGTCTTACGTCCATCCACTATCAGTAGCATAAAGTGGTCTCTAGCCCATTAAATTAAAAGTTACTTAAGGCCGCTTTCCACTCAGCCTTTTTTGGTCGCCGAACAGCGCGCGCGGCTTAATTATTGCATAAATTAAGCCTTTTAACACGATCTCTTTGAACGGCGAGCTTTGCGACCAAAGTTGAAAATAGGCAACTTTTTGTGCGGCTCTTCTATTGTTCTATTTGAAGTAACCAATCAGAAAAAAGTATTATTTTTAGAGTGACGTGTGCAAAAAGTAAAAACAACAGAAAGAAGAAAAATAAATTTGCACACGTTACTTTTTTTATGAATGAATGGAAGGAGAAATGTGCTCAGAGATCTGA
>JAUJPO010072277.1:0-11622 GCA_032270745.1 Tiaropsis multicirrata
AGGATATAGGATATCCAGGGGATCCGAAATTTTCAGTAACCTAGGATATCCAGTATCCGGGGGTAATAATCTAAAGACCAAGGATATCCAGGGGGTGGGAGGTAAGAATTTGAGGACCAAGGGTATCCAGGGGGTTCGAAAATTTCGGCACGGATATCCAGGGGGTTAGTGTTAAGAAAAATCGACATCCTCAATAATGGGAAAAGCCCAACCCACCTCCTTTACACTGCGCTTTATATTTTAGGAGGACCATAATGATGTTAATACTACTACCAATCATGAGCAACAAAGAAGCTTCAACCCCTCACGAAACACTACTCTAAATAAAGGTATGGCTAGTTAACGGGTTTTTGTTTTTCCAGTTTAATTATGTTTTATCATTACATTAGTGGACTGTTTCGAAAAAGTATAGTGCATGTCAAATTTAGGGGGTAAAACTTTTTTCGTGTTTTGCAAAATTAAATCCGGCGAAAGTTTCTTCGCTATGAATTCGAATGCCAATTAAAACTATACAGTCTATAATAATACAATACTGGATATCATGAATTTGAATATTTCTTATTAATTTAATTTCGCAACTTTTGAGATGATAAATGTGGTATTTCTTTTGGCTGTTTTTGCCTGTAAATGTCAAATTTAGGTGGTAAATATTTTTCAAATCAATTTGCCGTGTTTCCCGAAATTTCTTTTCTTTGTTATTTCGATTTACAGAAGAGGACGACCAGGACATCAGTGAGTTCGATGAAACCACCAGTGGCGAAGATCAATCATTCGATGATTACACAATAAGTAGTGAAAAGACTCAACCCACCCCTCGCTGCGAAGGCTTGTCAATTTATCCTCGAAACAAGGGCGAAGGCTTGTCAATTTATCCTCGAAACAAGGGCGAAGGCTTGTCAAGTTGTCCCGCAAACAAGGGTGAAGGCTTGTCAAGTTATCCCGCAAACAAGGGTGAAGGCTTGTCAAGTTATCCCGCAAACAAGGGCGAAGGCTTGTCAAATTATCCTCGAAACAAGGGCGAAGGCTTGTCAAATTATCCTGCAAACAAGGGCGAAGGCTTGTCAAATTATCATGAGCGCCAACGCTACCAAAAACGAGTTTTCAATGCCGATTCTACACCTAGACGTTCATCCCTAGCCATCGATGGAACAAAACATCCATTTCATACGAGAAGCCAGCACTGTTACTCATCAGAAGGAAATGAATACGAATTTACATCGCAGCCACAATCAATAAATAACAGCCATCAGTCAAACAAAAACCAGACAACTTCATATCCCAAGACAACTATCAATAACCCGTATCAATCGAGTCTTACCATAAAATCCGGTAACGAATGTTATAAAAAATTTAACGAAGACAATCGAAGTATAACTGCATCACCTATGAAAAGGATGTCTCACAGGGACCAAGCTGATTGCACAATCCTTGCTCCCTTAAACAACAGCAAATTCATTGCGCACCAAACACATTATACGAACCAGAATTTTGCTCCTTCTATTGGGAAATCATCCAATTTTGGTAATCAATATTCAGATCCAAGTTTCAGAAAACCAAACCTGTTCCCAAGAAAAACATCTGTTGAACAAAGAAATTCCGACAGCACTTTCAACAAGACAAACCATTTTGATTATGGATTTGTTGAACAAAGAAATACCAACAATACGTTCAAAAAGAGAAACCATGTTTCAAATCTCCATGGATACGAGCCAGAATCGGATCCAGCCTTTAGACATCACGACAGATCTAAGGAACTGTCAAACAGATCTAAGAAACCATCAATAAAAGAACCAAAGGAAGGGATAGCTCCGGTGTACGATATCCCTGATTTCAACAGTGGCTCAGAGAAAGAAAGCGATGATGATGACCTTCCTGATGTCTTTGGACAACGACATAACGGAGATACCACCGAGGCAAAATTCAAGCAAAGTGACTTATCTGGAATACACGATGATTGCATTAATGTCTGCAATAATTCTAATACATTGGCATCTTACGTCAACCATTCAGGAAGGAAGTCTCAAGATGACGTTTTCGAGGTCAGTCCTAATATCTTCAAAGGTAACCAATTAGTTTCCAATCCCCTTCAAAATGAAGCTGACTCAGAAGGACATCAACATGGCACGGACAAGGCGGTCTTCAACTACAAATCTTCGCGCAAACTTGAAGACAACCTGCCTTTGATTGGAAATAAAAAAGCGAGGCACTCCCACAACACAAATCAACTCAACCCTATAAACGTCTTGCTCCCACAACAGATTCAAGATTTTCCTGCAAGAAAACATGATGAAGACGGATCATCCGTCTGCTTTAAAATCGAGTCGCCAGAACAGGGGCGGCGCAAACAACATCCCGCCAAGCCATTTTCTGGAATATCGAGTATGGCGAGCCGGTTTTTCAAAAATGGTTCGTTCCCATCATCAACAACAACAGATGGTGTAGATTTTATTGGTTCGGCAAGCCCCACTGATAATCCTGCTCAACAGAAGTATCAAAAGAACAGTCTAGAGGATAACCAGAATCCGTTAAAAGATTCACCTTTTATTAACAGACAAACCACAAGTAAACCTGTTCCTAAATATCAATCACTCATCGAGTCTCTAAAACAATCATACGCAAAACCAAAAGAAGTTGATCTTTCTAGTGATAAACCCTTGGCGAGTACCTTGTCTACCCGAATAAACTCAAATATTCTATTGTCACCAACAGTCAACTATCAGGAAGAAGATCTCTATGAGCGCTCTTGTGATAAACCATTGACGAGTTCCTTGTCTATCCGAATAAATTCATTGTCACCACCTGTAAGTTGTGAGGGAGTTGATTCTGAACCTGAAACAAACAAGAGTCGTCCGATGCCGTATCACGTTCCCAGATCTGACGAAACCAATACTGAAGTCTCTTACGGTGTGGATAAATACAACACGATCAACAAGATGGAGTATCCAAATGAGCTTGCAGAGAAAACTATGCCACAGAACGATAGTTATGGTTATGAAACTTCACTCAAGCCTACAGGCGATAAGAAAGCATACAACAAAGTCCCATACCAAGATCTTTTAAACTTAACCAAACCAAAGACACCTCCTGGCAAAATTTATCAAACATTCAACAATCAACCTGAGTCTGATGGCAGTTGCGATGATGAAGTTCTTAAATCTACAGACGATAAGAAATCATGCAACAAAGTCCCTTACCAGCCGCACCAAGATATTTCAAATATAACCATAACAAAAGCACCTCTTGGCAAACATTATCAAACATTCAACAATCAGTCAGAAGAGTCAGCTCCACAAATCAATCATGGAAAAGATGCTACCGTTCCAGACCACCTGGAGAAGAAACAACACCAAAGCAACCACAGATGTTCTTCATCGGTGGACGATGCAGTAGTAAACAATCAACATCAATGCAAACATAGAGGAGAATCTTCATCATCGCTGGACGACGTGGTAGTAAAGAATCAACATCAAGGCAACCACAAAATTTCTTCGTCAATAGACGATGCTGTAGATCAACATCAATTCAACCATAGAGGAGGTTCTACATCAATGCTGGACAACCAGCCTCGTGATACAATAGTAAAGAATCAACATAGAAGTTCTTTATCAATGGAAGATGCGGTAGTCCCTCCTTGGCAAGACTCCATCTTCACTGATGTTGATGATAATGATGAATATGGATTCGTTGGGTTCTTGAACAATAAATTACCACAAAGGTAATTATGTTTTTTTGTTCTGTTTTGTTCCAATTCTCTCTAGTACACCTTGTTTTGTTTTTTTGTGGCCCCCGGTGGAAACATGGAAACAACCTCTGCCTAAAGGTTGTGAGGTTTTCCGGACTAGCCACTTAAAATAAAAACTATTATTAGTTAATGTGATCTTTAGATGGTTGGTAAAACTAAAGCTCTTAAACAACTCGATTTCACCTCCATCACGCTTAATTTGTTGGATTGTCACGCCATCACGCCGTAAAAAACTTCAGACCATGCCATCACGCCGATTGATGTGGGGGCTCATACGAGATTTTTTTAAGACCGGTTTCCACTCATTACGCATTACTCGCCTTTTCTTTATAAAACGACGCAATATTAGATCACCATTGAGTTACAAATAAATTAAGCCATAATTGGTTAAATCGTGTGACTTCAAAAAAACTTTTTTTTTCCGATATCGTGACATGAACGGTATTCAGGACATTGCATTGTTGTCAAAAATAAAAACATTCGATTTTTTGTGGACATTTTTATGTTCTTACATTCACCAATATCACACCTTTCTCTATTTGATATCATTTTTCTTTTTTAATTTTAGTTCATCATCACGAAAGTCTAAAGAAGAAGAAGAAAACAGATCGTTTAATTTTTTCGTGGATATTTGAAAATATTGTTGGTAGCCACCCGTATAACAATCGCTATTTAAGAAGAAGAAAAAAAGGATCGTTTAATTTTTTCGTGGATATTTAAAAATATTGTTGGTAACCGCTTGTATAACAATGGCTATTTCGTACATCGTTAAGAGGAAGGAGAAGAATTAAGGAAAAAGAAGGTGATAGAGAAAAAATCGTGTGACTTTTTCGTCGATATTAAAAAAATACTATTATAACGATGGCTAAAGACGATTATTTGCGAAAACTGTTGGTTGGGTTCCTTGTTGTAATATTTCATTTTCAAAAACAAGAATTTGTTGATAAAGAAAAGTGCCTAGCAGGCAGGCAACGTTATTTCAACATTAGTTAGTTTCAAGTTAGTTTCAACGTTCTGACGTTGAAAATTCCTGCCTTTTGGGTAGAGGGTAGCATGGGTCGATTTTTAATGTTTCTAATGAGATGTTAGGGTTCTAAAGTATTGTTATTGTGGCAAAGCGGGAGAGAGGTGGCCAAAACGGTGCGGTAGGGCGCTGGTTTCCAAATCGGAATGTTGTGGGTTCGAACCCCACCCAAATCGTCGTTCACCGTAGCGAAGATTGCTAATTATCCCAGGTGACGGTCTGGGTTACAAAATAATATCCAACAAGAAAGCCTGATGGAGTTGAGATTGAGACTACGCGAGTGGACTGTAAGGATAAGAAATTTGAGATTATTTTGAAATGCTTTGTCGACTTAAGTTAAGTCGCATCTGTTATCATCATTATCCTCATCGTCCGGAACCTAAAAAGCCAGTTTAATAAATATTTCCCTAAACACTAGCGCGTAAGTAGCACTTGATGATGTAAAACTTTTGTGGCAAACATCGTTATTCCAACATTGTTTTAACATCCAAATAACGTCTGGACGTCCAAATAACGTTCTGACGTTGAAAAAACGTTATGTTGCCTGCTTACGATTCTGCTACTGTTTTTCATTAACACGTGACGTTTTTTCAACATTGTTTCGACGTCCAATTCTGACGTTGAAACAACGTTCTTTACCTGCTGTGATATTTAAGGGATTTAAAGGTTAAGATGGCCATGACGAAGAAGAGGAACAAAATTCTTTTTTTTCTATACTAAAATAGGAAATTCTTATAAGAGGCTACTGTAACCAGAGATTTGGAAAAGGGAGATAAGAAACGCAATTTTCATGTATAGAATATGAGCTGGTGAACTCTTTTGTTTCTTTTGAAATCATTGAAATGTAACTAAAATAACAATCTTTTCTGCCAATCAGAGTAAGGAATTATAAAACCTCTTTGCCAACTTTTTTGAGCCCGTGCCAAGAAAAAATGACTCTGTCAATAGAATCATGGTAATATTTTCTACATAGAAAAATTACCATTTGACATTTTTGCTGCTAAGATATTTATAAATTTAGTTTTTAGTCCTTGCAACAGAGTGCAGTTTTGATGTTAACTTATTAAAAACATTACTTCAAATCTGAATATAATTCCTTTGTTAAATTCGATCTTCGATCGTAAGACGGTAAAAACTTTCATCCGATTTTCCGATATCACTTTGATTTATAAACTTTCTTCTGATCGGGTTTACTTTTAGCGTACTTTAAGGGTGTGTTGTTTTTACAGAACATAAATGTGGTGTTTCAAAATGGCGGCTCAAGCGATAAAGAGATAAAGTGTTTCCAGTGTAAATCTGTTGCAAGCTTCAATTTCTGTCATATCTTTTTTTAAATGACTTTGAAACTTCGCAAATCAAACACATAATTTTCATCAAGGGGATTCTTTTTTACATTTTTTGAAGGTTTAGCTATTTGCTCAAGTTTTTGTTATTTTTATCCTAGTTGAATTTTCTGATACTTTTCATTGCTACTTTTTTGCAATAAAAACATATTTTTCCTGTTTGTCTCTTGGAGGAATTGATCATAAAGTATACAAAAGTACAGCTGCTGTTTAAATTTGATAAAGACTGGATGCAATCGTGTTTTTTTTACTTGGACGTGTTTGGCTTCAACAACTGGATGACGGAATAACGATCACATCTTCTATTGCACTTGCAAAATTATGACAAATGGTCTTTAGAATTTGATCAATTATAGGAAAATACAGTTTCTTGTTGAAATTTCATAAAGACCAAATTATTGTTCACGCATTTTTGGACGCAAATTGTGTTTTTTCTGACCAGTTCCTGACCTTGGCGCACGTTTTGGGCTTTGGCTGGATGGAATGAATGGCGATCAGTTTTTACATATCTCTTATTGGACTTGCAGAAAGTTATGACGAATGGTTTCTAGAATTTGATCAAGTATACTAAAAATACAGTTCTTGTGTAAATCTATTTGATAAAGACTGGATGCAGATCGTGTTTTTCTAGACCGCGAGTTTTTTCTTCAAGTGCAAGTGGGATAATGATCAGTCACATTTCTTTTTTAATGGAATTGCAGGAAATTATGAAAGATTACTTTTGGAATTTGACCAATAATACCAAAAAGCAGTTCCTGTGTTGAAGTTTTAGAAAATGACTAAACAATTTTTCATGCAGTTCTGGACGCAAATCGTGTTTTTGCTTTTTCCTACAGTTTCTGACCATTGCCGAATTTTGGCTTCAACTGAATAGCGGCCAGTTTTTACGTACCTCATTGGACTTGCAGAAAACTATGACAAAGGGTTTCTGGAATTTGATCAAGTATACTAAAATATACAGCTCCTGTTGAAATTCTATAAAGACTGAACTACTTTTCGCAAGGTTTTTTATGCAAATTGTGTTTTTCTGAAGTATGCGGTTTGACTAGATTAATTGTTAATGGCGGTCAGTTATAATTTCTAGTAGGAGCACCAGAGAATGGTGACAAAGTGTTATTGGAATTTGGTCAAATATACTAAAATCATTCCTGCTTTAGAAATTTAATAAATATCAAAATATTTTTCCCAAAGTTATAGGCTTAAACTATGTTTTTTGAGTTCGCGGTTTGTGACTTTAAAGTTTGTAGCTTAATGGCGGTCAGTTACAGTTTTTAGGAGAAGCTGCAGAGAATTATGACAAAATGTTACCAACACGACACATGCACATTGTTAGGAAATATCTTGTATCAATTTTAATACTTTGCCAATTTGAAAGAGCTTCTCCAAGTTCTTATTTTCATTGATGATCCCTCAGGCTTGTTTTGAATACTTTTGATTCATCATGAACAGGCGGGCAGCTGTATTTTAGTAAATTTAGGCATTGCATAAATCAAGTGATCGAAGGTTTCACATTTTGTGCATTATTCGACACCTTTAGTCTACTCTGTTTCAGTACATCTGTTAGCCCACTTATTAAAACTATATCTAGCTAAGCTATATTGGCTGACCTTCTAGCCTTGGCTGGTTTATTGTGTTTTAGAAGCAAGCTTTGTCGCTCGTTTGTACAAGGGAAGAATTGTGGTGCATTGTTGTATTTACCATGGAAAATATATCCTTTATTTTTGTATGTTTCAAGAGGACATTTTGTTTGTAATGTATTTTTCAAGGAAAATTTGTCATTAATTGTTGTGTAAGCAAGGCAAAATTTGTCGTTCAATAATGTGTTTCGGTTCGTATTTTCGGGGAAATTTTATGGTTCATTACAGTTATTTTGAATATTGTGTTTTAAAACCAAGTTTGTCGTTCATTCTGTTTTGGAAAGAAAAAAATTGTATTTTTTTGTAAATTATTTTCGAGAAAAATTTGTCGTTCATTGTTGTGTTTTTCTAGGAAATTATTATATTTTATAAGGTTAGTGGTTTAAGTGTTGATGATGTTTTTTGAGTAAGTCCTCTATTTATCCCCTAGAATTTGCTGGTTTTAATGAGGGAAAGGGGTCATATATATCTAGAGTGGAGTCAAAGGGTAATAATAATAATAAAAAACTGAAAACTGAAAACGATAAAATCTCATTCCCAAGCTTTATGGGAGCAAATTTCGAGAAATTGAAAACTAGATTGGAAGTTGTTTTCACCCAGACCGAGTTCGCACGTTAAAAATTATTGGGCCTAGTCGATCAGGAATTTTAAATAAACAGCTGACGCTTAATAAAGAGATAATAGCGAGGTTACGCAAGGAGCTATTTATGACCTTAGACGCTGTACATAATTTGTCTAAGCAAAACTTGTAAACAAAAATCTATGTAAAGGCTGGATCATACGCGTCTAAGGTCATAAATAGCTCCTTGCGTAACCTCGCTAATGCTGATCTGATCTAGTCTTTTTTATATAATCGCTCGAGGCTAAGACCGTTGTTATAAAATTGTTTTAAAATGTAGATATTTTTGGGGTGAAATCATAGGCGTAGAAATAAATGGACAGTCTGTAGGTTTTGTGTTGAACTTTTGTTTCTTTGAATCATCATCCTTGTTGCCGCTAAGAAGTATGAATCATGGAAAGAAACAATGAAATTAACTCTTGAGATTATTGTGTTCAGGAACTGTACTATAAAACAACGTCAACTGTTCTATTATTAAGTTTTCCAAGAAGGCAATTATCGTCAAATTTTACGGCTACGCGGATGACATCAAAGAAACAATGACTGTAAAAACTAATCATTCTCATCCATCTCATCTGCGTCAATACAATGGTTAAATTGATGTGAAGTGCAAAATTTGCTGCAATACCGACCCTTACAGTGCATTATTCAGCCATTTCCCCCCCAGTTTTAGCAAAAGTTTTCAAAATATTCTCAATTTCTTATCTTTAGTTACAATGTACCTGGGTTTTCTCAGAACCTCGAAACACCTCCCTTCTCCCGGGGAAAGACAATAACAAATAACGGGAACTATTGGCTTGGTGCTCATGATGAAAAAGTCTCTGGTTGAACGTGCTGTTTGGAAATGGGAACGTACGTTATCGGACAAAAACATGTCGGACAAAAGTGACGAAACTTTTTGGAGGTGACGAAAATTATGTCCGACGAATAATTTAGCCCGACGAAAAATTTCGCCCGAACCAAAATTTTCCCTAAATGCTTTTAATGTGTAACAAAACAAAAAATATCACCGAAGCGAAATAAATGGGATAAGAAAAAATAAACAATAAATATTATTTTCAAAACATATCTTAGCATAAATTTATTCTTCAACATCTAAAGATATTTTCTACTTTTTCATATAATTATTGAGCATTGACAGCCTCAATAATTCCTGCAGAATCCACAAATAACTTAATGAAGTTTTTATCAATTTTTTCCGTTTTTAATACGAAATGTGAAGAAATACGAAATTTTAGATTTGGACGAAATTTTTTGGAGTTGATGAAAATTTTGTCCAAATCTAAAAGAATTTCATTTTTTTTGTCCGATAAGGTAACCATAATTTCTTTGAAGAAAACATTCAACTAAAATGAGTTGAAAATGACTTTGACAATTTTGGGACCCTGTCAGAGATTTCAGAGCTTCAAAAAGTTAACATGACCGTTGGCACGTTTTTTGCCTTATGTTTCACGATTGAAATAACTAACCATTTATAATTCATATGGTTAAAAAAACTTAAAAGCCACAGTAACAGGGCTTTTTTTTACTTGGACTTTTATTCTCTCAATTACTATGCATATGCTATGAAATATGTATGCTATGAAAGCTATTTTTACTTCTCGTGGTTAACCTTCTTCACATGTACAATATTTTTTACATGTATGTTTTCAATAGCTTTTTGTTTCATATTGGTTTGTTTTTCAATTGTAATTTTAATCTTCATCGAATACTCCTTGCCCTCCAAGTATAAAGACAAGAATATGTGTTTCAATGGTGAATCAAATGTAGAAATGCTAAAGTGTAGAAGGTAAGACATTTTGCGTTTACAGTTAAACTCGTTTTATTCAGATTCCCAGGGGACCAGAACATTTGGACATGAGTTTTCCAATTAAATGAGTTCTCGAATTATAGGAGCTTGATTAACGACGGAACCGAAGGTTTTGTTGGAATTGTCTGATTTTTTGAATTATAGGAGTTCGAATTACATGAATTAAATCGTATTTGAATTTTAGGGGCTGTTCATATGGAGGCGATCTGGCCCGGTTGAGCCGGCTGGCTTGCTTAGCCGAGCGAGATCTCGTCTAGGTGGGATGAAAATTTCTTGATCACATGATGTAAACAAATGTTCATCCCGGCTGTGCGGATTTAACATATGAACAAGGGATAAATTCACCCCCATGTAAATTTCAAAGGCAGATTATGGCCAAAGTACTAAAATAACCGATTTTTTTGTTCGACGATTGAATGCGTTTGTTTTACAAAGCGTGCGTTTTCTGTAGATTAACAAAATAACGTACCTTAAAAGTACGCGCACGACCCTCTTTTTCTTCGCGCATTAGTTATAATATTTTCCTTCTTCTTTGTTTTTTAAAAAACTATTTCGACCTTAAAAGAGACCCGTCGCGCATTTCGGGGTCTCGGCGTTCAAATGAGTACGCGCCAAAATAAATTTTTGGATTTATCTAATGCATGAACTTTAAGGGTTCGCGCGTGACGGGGGTAAAATCATTGGAAGATGCAAATTTTTGAGTTTGACTTCCCAGAGGTCGTAGAAGCAAAAACCTGACCTGGAATGGGTTTGTTTGCATGTTTTAACACATTTAAAGCAATTCTTGTGTTTCTAGCTTTAAATTTGTGAAAATAACAGCCATTCTTTTAAAATGTAGTTTGGTTTTACTTTCAGATGCAAATGGGCAGCTGAGCACTTCTTCAAAACCCCTACAAACCATATATCAATCGATCGACAAAGAGTTGAAGCTTTGTTTTGTTTTTGTCTCGATGTCCCGAAAACTTCTAGAAAAGAATAAACAAAGTTTTTCTGAGAAAAACGGTTTTTTTCCTCCCGAAAATAGTTTATTTTGAGATCAGACAAAGATCATAATAAACTTCAGGCTTTTCTAAACACGTTGAAAAAAAAAATATTTGAAAAACTTCAAGTGCTCACCTGCCCATTTTACTTTAAAAATCATAGGGAGAAAATAAAGATGTGTTTGTCTTTTTTCCTGAGCGAGAAAGGAGAGTGTTGGTGTTTTTTACACTCTTCCACGGGGATTTGAGAATAATTAGCATAATTAGTTGCGTAACGGAACACGAAAATAAGAGACGCAGTAAAACGTTTAGAGAAAATTTTCGTGATATTGACACGGCAAAGGTTTTTCAAAACATTAAAAAATGGAAACGGGGAAGGAAGGTCAGTGCACAGAATTGAACCACGATTTTACAGAATTTTGTTGTTTTTTGTTTTTATTGGAGCTTGGATTGAAGATAAAAGATTC
>JAUJPO010072288.1:0-11622 GCA_032270745.1 Tiaropsis multicirrata
TAAAAATATGAAATATCGGATTTATGGCTTCTCTCTTAGCCAATCAGATTGCTCTTATTTTTTCAAGTTGACAATAAACTTGCACTACCACTATGCGTGGGGGATTTTTAAAGATTTTTTAAAACTGACTACTACGTCATATTTTCTTCGCAGAGACTTGGAAAGAGCCATATGAAATTTATTGACAACGCAATATTTTTTCTTAATTACTATTTGGCATTGTATAATCCTTTTTCAGCTTGTAGTATAACTATCTAGAATAACTATAAGAATTTCTCATTATTTTAGGCTCCACCTTACACACCGGGTGTGAACACTGGAGGAGGTAATAATTAGTTTTCTTTTGTAGCTTTCTTTAGTTTAAGAGGTCTTTGTGGAAAAAATGTGAATCTCGATGTTTTTAAAAGGTTCCGACCATCCTTTCATAACTTACATTGAGATCTTTGTGGAAAATGAAATATGCAAGCTTTGCTGTGACTGATTTTTCGTTCTTCTTTCTATTAAAATCTTACTTCCATGAAAGCCTATTCGTGTCTTTTTAATTTGGCTAGTAAAGTTTATCAGATAACGTGAAACTCTAATCCAAGCATCTCAAAATGGTCACTTTAACTCGGCCTTTTTAAAAAGAGTTTCTCAATCAATGTGTATTTTGTGTTCGTAAGAATTGCCGTCAGTGGTATAGTTTATTGCATGTTCATAGACAAAAACAAAATTGGTTAAGTCAGGGAGGCGTGTCTTTTTCGATGCTTCATTTAAATAGACCATTGCTAAACTAAGCGCTAAGCTCCGCCTCAAATCGTAATCTTTAATCTCGTTAAATTTTTGACGTAATCTTAAATATCGTTAAATTTTTTACTAACATATGATGACGTGACAAAATCCGGAACGGTAGAAGAGTCCGGTCACTTTTATTGTCTTTAAGGGGATAGTCCGAATTTTGTACCATTGTTCTCGGAGAAAATTCTATATTTTTGTTTTAGTTGACGTGAAATTATTCGCGGGTATAATTTTGTTGTTTTTTTATCTTGGGTTTCTGATTTGCTCTTTGCTCTAACACCAGAAGGGTAATCATGGTTTTGATATGTTTGGTTTGACGAAAAATTTAGTTTTCGATTTTTTAGTTTTAATGGTTTCAAGTTGTTGTTCTTTGGTTGTTGCTCTTATTGATTGTATTTTGACAATCAGCTCGAGTATTTGTAAGTTTTCGTGGAACTAAGAAATAAGTTCCGCCTTCGAATTATATCGAAACTCGTTTGTTTTATTTGGAACCATAAGTACATTGTGAAAGTTATTTCAAGATATTTTTATGGTTTTAAAGTAACGGTGATGTCTGAAAATGTTTGTTTTTACTAATAGTTGATTGCTGTTTAGAGGGTTTTGTGTACTTTTTGATGTAATTATTTTATTTTATTTTTGGACAGGGTTGCTTTCAGTACTTTTCCGAAAAACACGGTATTAAAAAAGTTGTCCATCAAAAAGTTGTAATTACAACAACATAAGCAAATTGGCTTATAACAAAAACTTGAGTAAATTCCCTCTTTTACTTTTCTGCGTACCTCCAAACAGGGTGAAATAGTAAGAAGGCTTTAGGCTTGTCATAAAACCACAAAACATCACGTCGCTGTTGTTGCAGATACAACATTGGTTTTTTCCAGATAAATCCATATTCCCACTGTTGAGGATGTCGATTTTTCTTCACACCAACCCCCCTGGATATCCGTGCCGAGAATTTCGAACCCCCTGGATATCCTTAGTCCTCAAACTTTTATCCCCCTCCCTCCCTGGATATCCTAGGATATTGAAAATTTTGATATCCTTGGTCTTCAGATTCTTACCCCCTGGATATCCTATATCCTCAATAGCCCATTGTCATAACATCCCTAGCATTTCTTTTCAATTGAAAAAAGTTGCTATCTATTTACTGTTCTACAGCAGTATTGGTTGTCTTTCTTTTGCTCTTTCTTCCTGCTTTCTTTCTTTCGCTCTGCTCAAAAGATAAGTCAATTCAAAAACACTATTCATATATTTTCCACAAAGATAACGCATCGAAGAATTAAGTATTTTTTACCAGTCTGTTTTTATAGACTTGCTTACCCAAATGTAAAGAACAAGGTTTAGGAAGGTTCCTCCAATACGTATTTTTCACATTTATTGTTTTCGTGCTATAAACCAGGTCAAACTCATTAATTTTGATTTAATTATGTGTATGTATCTTTAGCACCAAACAATTTAGGAGTTCCGTCAGCTCCTGCACCCGGAGGAGCCAGCATTGATTTACCGGAAATTCCATCAGGTAGTCTGCGCAGCAATTCGAATGTTGGAGGTCAAAGCTCAGGTGGGGATGATGTCGACTTTGATGACTTGACAAGAAGGTTTGAGGAATTAAAAAAGAAGAAATAAATTATAGAATCTTCATATTCAATACGTTTTTTATATTTTAATTACGTGTTAAATAAATTATGATAATTCAGTCACCACTTGTCAGGAGGATAAGAAGCGCATTTTTCTTTTTGGGTTTTCTTTTT
Organism: Tiaropsis multicirrata; assembly: GCA_032270745.1. Taxonomy (NCBI): domain Eukaryota; kingdom Metazoa; phylum Cnidaria; class Hydrozoa; order Leptothecata; family Tiaropsidae; genus Tiaropsis; species Tiaropsis multicirrata. The sequence continues at coordinate 2,526 of JAUJPO010072288.1, forward strand.
TTTATCATTGTCCTTTTCTCACTCAACCTTTTGAATTCACAAAACTATTCAAGCTTAATATCTCCTTTATCATTCATTTGGTGATTATTGCTATTATTTTTCATCATCTCTATCCATCGATTTTATACCACCAAAAATATGATTTAATATCCTAATGATCCATTCTTTTCACCATTAATACCATCAATTTCTTTTTGTAAATAAATTTACACTTTATCATTATTATTTTTTATAGTGTTTTTTGTTTTCTTTTGTTATATCTTTATCATGAAATCGAAACAAAACTTTCATGTTTAGATTCATTCACCAGAATCGATTCAGCTTTGAATCAAAATGAACAACAGTCGAATACTATAAATTCTTTAGTTCCCTAAAAAATGATTAATATAAGGAGTAAGTTTATTATTACGTAATATATTTTAATTACTCTTGCAAAAGGTACGGTGCTGGAATCCAACTAAACTAGGCAGCATTTTAAGGTCAAAATTATTTTCAGCATAAAAATATATCGGCATATTCACATTGTTTCAAACCAAGTTGTGCTGTCCATAGAAAGATATGTCCATGATAAATCAGATTTGAGAAGTTCCACTGTATTTTACTGTACCAGGGTGTACCAATAAAAAGTATAATATACAAGTAGAAACTCACTGTCCCAGTCGTTTTTAACGTTTTTAAGAGCTGAATAGTTAGTTTTTTGTCACAATTTAATTCACGAGACTCGACTCCATACTCCACAAAAATATGTTAGGCGATATTGAAAAAGTTTAAAGCAATAGATATGTACCCTGATAGCCCACAACGGGCCCATAATATTGGACCAAGCTTATTGTATGTTTTTTATTGGGTGCACCCAAATCTTTTGTTGATTTTCCCGTTGGTAAGTATGTTTTTTGTTCATATCACACTTAATGGGACCTTGTATATCTTTGGTGAACTTATATCATATTCGATTTTTCGATGCAACATGTACTTTCGACAAAAGAGTCGAAAATAAGGCTAGACTTTTTGATTTTTAGTTGAGTTTTCCTGGTTTTATTAAAAATTCTCATTTCATTGTTTTCTGATATTTCAATTTTTTTCCTTTTGAAAAATCAAGTGTAAATATGATCGATGGGCTGATGCTGCCAACAAGGAACAATGAAAAGTGAGCACTGAAAGATCAGATACACAAAAGGTACTTTTTGTTGCGAGAAGAGCTGTGACTGTATGATTTATCAGATTTGGCATTTATTTTAAACATTAATTCATTTGAAATTTTAACTTTATTTCAACCATTGTATATAAAAATAGCTTAAACACTAAACACTCTAATTATTACCCTTCTCTGCACATGGCCCCCTCACTTTTTTCTAAAGTAATGTTTCATTGCTAATTCTTTTGAATTTCTCTCTTAAACTATATCAAACCTAGTCTAAAAATGGCAGTTTTCGTCCCTAACAACCACGGTGGGCGACATTATTAAACTTGCAAATTTGGACCCCCTCTCCCCATTTTTAATTCTCATCCCGAATCTACAATATTAAACTTGATTTTTTTTCTCGATATTTTTAGCACACCTCTATATAGCACATCGCACTGTACTTCCATGCACATGCACAGCCAGGTAGATCTTTATGTCCTATTCATCTTTCATGTTTTTAAATATTTTTTTATGTCTACATATAAATCAACTTTCTATGTCTTTGTCACGAGAGCAATGAAAGATACCCCAATATAAAATTATTTGTTTTTAATCACTCACCCAATGAGTTTTAAAGTTCTACTTGGTACACGGTAAAGAGGTTGCTGCAGTGAAGTGTAATTAAACTCTCCATAACACTTCACTGGTTGCTATGATGGATTTCATAATATTCAAAGGGACAAAGGTGTGCAACAAACTTTTGCAGTGCATCGAAAGGTCCTTTTCGCACGACTCTCTTAAAAAATAGCAGTCTACAGCACTTGTAAATAAAGTATAAACAATAATACAAAAGGTCATAAATCACTTATTATTATCTGCTATACAAGCATCTCAATTTTCAAGTCATCCTCTTTCGACAAGGACATTATGCAGACAAGAACATAGTATTTATGTTTTGATTCCTAAAACTACCTTCGATTTAGTCTGAGGTCGTTTTTATTTCGATGTATGGAATATCTTTCATCAAATACTTGATCGGAGTCGTAAACAGCTTTTCCTTTTGTTTCATTTTTTATGGTGCGGCACGGTCGCGGTCTAGATTCTTATGCTTACAAGAAAAAGAACTGCTTACGCACACAAGGAATTGCTTTTAAAGGGACGTTTTAGGTGATGATATAAAAGTGAACCCCCCTATGATTTCATTGTTTGTAAGGTTGCCACATTTTGTATTGTTTATGATGTTGTGATGTGTTGTTTGTCAAAATAAAGTGATTGTATAAGAGTAGTAAAGAGTATGTGAAACTGTTGTGAGCACATGGGATGGATGTGATTTCTCATTCTTGTTATGTTGAACGTTAGGAAACCATTAAAAAATAAGTACGTATTCACATCAGAGCATCCACACCAGTAAACAATCCGACGTTAAGTATACAAATTTTGTAGGGCTTATTAAACTCGTATTTTTAAGTTGTATTGAGGGACGACGAACATTGTTTAATTGTTTTTTGAACAACAATTTTAGTTTTTAGTAGACTTTTGCACTTGAATTTTATTTAATGGTGAACTACAATTTTTGATGTTTTAATGACCTATTATGGTTACATCTTACTAAACCTAAACCTAACATTTTCGAGGCAAGCTCTATCTCAATTTTTCAGATAGGTTTAAACTTTTATTTTTTATAAGTTTTGCAGTGCCTCGCTTCACATTCAGGGTCAAGTTGTCTGAATTGCATCCACTATGCTTCCTGTTGTTCAAACCTTTTGAAGTGGACCCTGACTTGGGATTAAAATGGAAGATCCAACCGTGGTTGGGAAACGTGAAAAGGGGTGAAAACTGCCATTTCAACCTACAATTGATTAGCATTTAGGAGAGAAATCCAATAGAATTATATTCAACATTACTTTGCGAAAGAAGTGAGGGGTCGTGGCCCCTTTGGGGTGAGGGGACGTTGACGAGAGGAGTTATGTTTGATGTCAATTATTACAGTTAACGAGGCAATCGAGACGGGAGCTGCACTCGAATAGCATAGATACCACCCCTGATATATATATATATATATATATTTAGCTTAGGGGTTTTGCTTTATCTTCATCTCTATTGACTTACTATAATAATTGTTGAAGGAAAGAAAAAAATTGGCACAATAATGTTAAAAAATTCTATAAGAAAGTTTTACCTGATAAAACCTGAATAATTATTGATGGCATAATAATTCTCATATTTTAGATTAGATTTTAGAAGTGCAAAAAAATCATAAGAAGAGCTATTAACCTATTAATATTTACATTTTCAGAATCTTGTAAATAATAATATTGATTTTAATTGTCTTTTACAGTCAGAAATTAATTTTCAACTGCGTTGTTAAGAACATAATCAATCTTTAAATTACTTCTTAACATGTTCTTAAAAAATAATGTCTCGTGTTATTCACGTGTTGAAACAAGCCTTTTATCTAAAATAAACTATAAATGTCATACGTCACTCAATAACTAGCTGCATTCTTGAGCTGGAAAATATTTAGTAATGTGCTCATGCTTATGCATGTCTCAAGTAGATGCTTTTATCTTGTCTTTCTTATGAGACATGCATCTTGTGGTATTACTATCTTTTGCAATATGGTTTGTGTTTGTAATGTGTAAGGAGAAGAGGTCGTGAACATTCATACTTTACAATAATGACTTTTACCTTTTGATTGATATAATGATAATGACTTAATTGGATAAGCCCAATCAATACATATTTGCATTTCGGGGTGGTTGTCCTGGTGATTCTGGCTGGATTGTTCATTCTAAAAATGAAAAGGTCCATTACATGGATCGTTATTGTTTTGCTATTGAATGCTATTTGAGTCTTGTTCTCTCGACTTTTCTCAGTCTCGGACAGCTGATGAAATGAGGGCTAGTGAAATTTTGCAAATGTCAAGGATTTATCTTTTTATTGATCATTTTCTGGATGATTTTATACCACTATTTGGAAGCCAAAGAAAAAATATTTGTTGTTGTCATCATCATGTTTGCATGGGTTGTTAGTTCTTTAGAGTGACGCAAGTCTTTGAAATTATTGGCCATTCATTTGTTTGTGTTTGAAAACTGTTGATTAGACTTGATTAGAAATGGTTAGTTTCACATTCGAAAGATTTTGATGTTAGTTTCTTGTACTGTAAGTGTTGATATGGTTTGTAAACGTTGTTAAAGTCTTGAAGGAGACTAATTTTAAATTGAATTGATTTGAGTTTCTCCAAGTAGGAGGGGTATACAAGTGCTTTTGAGTGTGTCTATATCGCCGGTTTTCGTCGATTAATATGTCAATTGATGTGTTGGTCCATCAACTGGGACGCGTTTCCTTAAAATGGCCAATAATTGTCAAAATCAAATTGTAAAACAGTCATAACAATTTGCCATTTAAGGATTAAATTCTGTCAACTATGACATGGTAATTTGTTTCACTGTAAAAATGACACCAAATCATTCGAAAAGTTTCATCCTTCATGATACAAATGACATGTAATTTTTAAAAGATTTGACCTCCAGATTATTAACATAATTGAACGATATTTAAAAAGCAGAGGGACAATTTTTTACCCAATAGTTTAATGGGTGAAATTTACAATTAGCAGACCAGAGTTTCATTGACTGGCGTGTGATTTACTGGAAACGAATATTGGTAATTAATTTTAGTTTTGCTCATCACATATGAATGACAAACGATTTTCAGTTGATTATGACTTATATGAGGGTCAGAATGCTATGACCTCTACTAGTTGAAATCTTTAAGTGCTTCACGGCTTGTGTATTTAGAAGTTCTTTTCAATTGTTCAATCCACGGAACTATTCAGTTTTATTTAGCTAAAGAACGGGGTTTTCGTCATAGATTTTACAATGAATTTTTCTCTATGCTTCACTTCAACTCCCATCCTTAGAATGGTATGTTGAAATTTCACATTTGAATTCGATACCAGCCATCTGTTTCAATAATGTATTTGTCTGAAATTTCTCAAATATGGTAATGAAATTTAAGCATGAGTTTCAAGCTTGAACAGCAAGCTGTGATTTCCCATCTTGTGATTTCTCGTTTTTTTTCTTTTTTGTTTGTCTTGTATGAAGGGATGTAAACAAAACAAAAAGACTTGTCATCAATAATAATAAGAGGAGTTTCAACCGTTTTATTTCAGTAACATTGACTTTCAGGTATCAAGTGTCAGCTCAAGCATCACTTTAGTCTGCTATAATTTTTTTATAAGTAACGAATTTAGAAATTGAAAGTTCAAAAAAAATTAACGTTCTTGTAATCTGGGTTTTTGGTAATAGCACTTGTAAGCTGCTTCGATTGAATGGAGCTCAAAGCAAAGTGTTCTTTAGGGTTTGATAGTTAGCAAAAAGGAGGATGTTTGTTTTTGAAATTCAAATCTTTGACATACTGTTTCTTACAGATAAAAGCAATTAGCTGGGATGAGAATCAAGTATTACTGTAAAGATAATAAAGCTTTCGTAAATCAATATCACGCATGAAAGTGCAGGGCAAGTGTTGAGAGAACAGTTTCAATGTTTCCTCTTTTTTCAAGTTTAGAATAGGTATTTCAGCCTTTTAGCCTTCAGGTCACGCTTTACAATCTATACACCTCTTTATAAGACAGCCATCTATCACAGACACGGTGGGACCCCCTACCCACTACATAAATAGGTTAAACAAAACGTCCCTGATGGAAAAGTAGATGTTATTTCGTAACCGATAAAATACCTAAAATCATGTAGCGCCGCCTGTGAGCTTTGTTTTAGCTTAAATCAGAATTTTAGCGCCCCGCTGCTTTACAACTGGGGGTACCCTATCAGATATACATTTTTAAGTTCTGAATTTCAGGCTTTATTCAATATTCAAAGGGACCAAGATAATCGTTTTCCCAAGAATTAAATATAGACTTTCATACTTGAAACACCTGTCAAAAATAAGTTATTTGCCCATCAATCGCAATTTCAATTATTATCCCTTGCCCAGCCGAGGTTAGGCGTTATCGGTTATGAAATAACATTTACCTGATGGAAAAAGGTCTATGTCAATTCGGTCTATTGCAGAGAACCGCAGCGCTGTGGAATACGACAGCCTCCCCAAAAACAAACAGAGTTTAGTTCTCAACGTCGTCGTCGTCGCTAGCACTGCGGAATTTCGCAGCGGAAGTAGAAAATCTTCATTTGAAGAGGATTATGAAAATCGAAATTAAAAATGCCAACACTGAAGTCCTAATTTTTATCTGCGTCTTATCGTGAAAGAAAAACATTTTTAATTGAAGACGAATTGGACTGCCTGTATTTTCAGCACCTGTTTGCGCTGTCATATTTCGCAGCGGTAAACTCTTCTTTTCTTTATTGAAGAACAATGAAAAGCTGAAAATGCAAAAATATTATAAATTTTGATACTATTGTGGCGTCGATTTTAATTTGCGTTTTTCCCTTTAGATAGAGCTGCGGTATTTAACAACGAGCCTACGAAATATAACAACCTTGTTTGGATGTTGAAACAACGTTTTTGCCTACCGGGTCCATGTGTTAGCGTAATTTGATTTTCCTTTGTCTTATTCTATCATTTTCCGATAAATGTTCTTATAATCTACCTATTCCCTTCCTATCCCTTTACTTTGCTAATAAGAAATGAAAACAACCTTATTTTATATCAACCAAGTTAAGCAAGGTGTAATCGGAAACGCTCAACAAAGCAACAACCATCATTTATGACTTGAATTTCACACAAGCCACGTTTCTACAGTCTGATCTCACAGAGCAGAGACACATAGATGGACTTTCAAGAAGCAGATCGATTTGCTGTGCTCTCATGGTGTTGTGATTTTGTCTTTTTTTTCTTGTAGAAATTGTAGAAATTACTGGAGAGAAGTTGAGTTTTTCCTGCCCTATCTTCAGAGGTTTGCAGAGAGCTAACAAGACCTGATAATTATTGGTTATCATGGTAATTTGAAAAAAAGTGATAATGTTAAGACTTTATTGGTCTATGTTAGCGTAGTCTTTGTTTTGTTTCACAGAGGAGAAGTTTGACCCTAATTTCTTCTCGGATCAATTAAAGGCAATCGATCGGGTTAATATGCCAGCTTCCGAGTTAGCAGCCCGTCAGCAGTGAAAAAGCAAGAACATTGATTGTTCCTTCAAATTAATTCATTAACCCTTTAAGTGCCAATGTCGACTATAGTCGACATGGGCTATACAGGAGGGCGAAGCCCTCCTGCCTTTTCTATTTTCAACTTGAAATCTTGATTTTTGGCCTGAGTTGACGGAAATAAAATGCACATTCAGTTGCAACACAAAAGATTTTGAACTTTGGTCTTTTGGAAGGGATTTTGACCTTGAAAGTCAAAAAAATGCCAAAATTAGCCAAAAATTCACTTTTTCGAGATTTTGACCGTTTTTTGGTCATATTTTGACATTGAGTGAACGAAAATACAAAAAACTTGGTTCAGTTATACTAGATTCTGTCCTCTAGCTAATAGAATTTAAAAAAGATTTTAAGCCGTACCACTGGGCAATTCGCCGTCAAGTAAGCTCAGCGGTCCTGACTTGTTAAAAAGGGACGCCCTCCGCCACGCCGTTCTGCCCGAAACGGGTGGCCTAAAGGGGCCCAAAAAGAAAGAGGAGACTCTAAGCTACTGAACGAGCTATAAACCAACCTTTAATTCCTTTTGGTTCAGGAGATATTGACGTTTAAAGTTGTCCTAGCTCATTTTAACAATAAAGTACCCAAAATGGTGAACAAGAAATTGCAAAAAAGTATCTCGTTTTTTTAGGTTAAATTCCTCAAAAATGCTGAAAAATTATCAAAATTTGTATTTTTGAATTTTTTTTTTCACTTAGTTTAATAATAATAATAATAACAACTATAATAATTGAACGCCATCAAAAGTCGTTGTTATTGCCTCCGGCACGAGGAGGGGGGCTCATAGCTCCATGAACACTCGAGCACACTGCGAATGCTCTAAAGAAGTTATTCAGAAAGACAACGGAGGCGGATCAGCCTTACCTGAATTAGATCTTGTTTCTTTGTAAAGGTGGCGTAATAGCTTCACGAGGAGTGAGAGAATGGTTAAATTTGCGTTGTTTTTGTTTTTGTTTGTCACTTTTTGTTTCTGTATGTTTTTTCCGTGGTCTGCACTGTCCGTTTAGAAAATAAAATGTGACGATCGATTAATTATACATTATCGATGACCATCGATTAATTATCGTTTTAATGAATGAATAAATAATGATAGCAAGTTTTTTTCTTTCTTTTTATTTTGTACGTGTTTATTATTTGAATGACATGTTATATATTATGCTGAATAGCATGAAATCTTTAAATGGTTTCTTACGCATGCGAAATACACAAAAAAACATTATAGCGTTCGATTTTACATATATCATGTCGGTTTTGAAATCTTTCATAGGAAATCGCTGACGCTGGACACGATTGTGCTTTTATTGATCTATCATTAACGTTCTATCGTACTTTTTATGGCTCCAAAAAGCCCTATATAGCTTGAAAAAACGTTTCTAGCCTTTCTAATATCATGTATATTTGAAAGAATTTTCCTTGCAAGTTAAGCTTAGTATTACTCTTAAGGATGTCTAAAATTATGTAAGCTTTTTATTTTTAGAAAAGCGGTGGCAGTTTAGTGAAAGCTATGGCTAATTAGTTTTTATCTCGTTCGCTATTTCTTGTTTATGTTTCTTACTTTTCTTTCTCTGGCAATATAATACATAAAAAAGAAAAAGCTTTTTTCAGATATTTTTTAAATCATATGGTAATTACAACTTTAATTACAACTCCCACTCACTCACTCTAATTACCAAGAGCAGCCGACGGCTAGAAAACACAAAATAACTGTTCAGAAGCGTTTCTAGGGCTGGAAAAAACTGTGTGTTATTTTGACTTTCGGCTCCTGGAAAAATACATCTGTTCGATGTGGAAATTTGGCTCCTGGAAAAAAATATCTGT
>JAUJPO010072298.1:0-11621 GCA_032270745.1 Tiaropsis multicirrata
CAAAACATTGCAGGGTCCCACGCGTGGGAAACATGTACTTCTCCACCCTATTAATTTGACTTTCCCACCCGTGGGAAATGGTGACTTTTTCCTGTGCTTAGTACAGGGTTTTAGAAACAGAACAGTTTCTTGTGAAAATAAAATCGTTTCACCATAATAGTGCTGATTACAATGTTTTGTCGGTGCCGGTCGAAGAGGCGAGTTTTTACTAATTTTTTGCTTTTCAGCAAATCAGCAAATAAGGGTTTTTGATTCAAAGAAAAACACATGCTAAATTAGATGATTTATTAGATGCTGTAGAGAAGAAAAGAGAACCTGAATTGAGGAAGACTAGAACCAGGTAGCGTACATGCATAGCAACAAATTTTGCGGTATTTTAATTTCCCGGTCGAGCTCCAAATACATTTTTCACGACATTTTAATTTCGCGGTTTTTCGAACATAACTGCGAAACTGCGAAATTTTCATTTTCAGTAAAGTAAGTCTTTTTTTCGGTACTATTTTGTGGCATTATAGAAAAACCAAATGAGCGTTTGTGCTTGTATTCTAGATTATATTTTATTTTTTCTAATGTTTTCATTTAAGAAGAAAATCCATAACATACAACATTTCGACTCAATACCACTACCGTTCTTGATTTATGGCCTTCAAGGGTCGCAGGCCGAACCAGTGCCAATAGGGAGTAAGACCGTTTCCTCTGCTTTGCGATAATTTACATCTCAGAAGTTCGTTTGAAAGAAGCAACAGTGTTTTGCCTATACTTTGATCCAGAGATCAATCTTTGTGTGTACAAGTTCCATACTTTCGTATTGAACAGAAAGAGAAAGCATATAAAAACACCTTTCAAACTTCTCACAGTCACATAAATAATTGACAATATAGAATTGATTGAAACGTTATCTTGAACTTGAATGTAACCAAGAATTTCCATGAATCCCAAACCAATCAAAAGTTTTGCTGCTATTTTTACAATGTCGACATTCCCTTGATTTGACCCCAATGTTTTACTTGTATCCTTCTTTGTTTGGTATATTTTAACAAATGTCGAGAGTAAGGCAATGAAAGATAAAATAAAAAGAACTGCAGTAGGAACAATATACGACCAAATTCTTGTTTCTAAATCTTTGATCCAACAAATATCTCCATACCCTGCATCAATGTTACCAATACTGTCTAGTGTAATTGCTGGAACCACAAAAAGTAAAGGTGTAAGCAGGGAAACGCTCAAATATTTGGGGAATGTTTTTCTTTTGTTTCTATTTATTGTTGAGATTGAAGAATGCATGGTAATTGCAAGATCAAAAGATATTATTGTAACCCACATTTGCGAAACCAGCAACAGATACTGTTTCATCATCCCAGAATACTTGCAAAAGATGCTGGTTGAATAAAAGTCGTTAGTAACGAACGAAAAGTCACTGAGGAAAAAGGAAATAGCCATGGCGAGAGTATTCAATCCTGGAATATTTTGAAGATCTTTGTAAGCAGAATAAGTGAATATCAGCACAACATAGCAGATAAGACTAATTGTAGTTCCAATCAAAGTGATATTTTTCTCAATTTCATTGTTTTCAACGTCGATTTTCAGATGCGTAATATTTCCTTTCCCCGAGCAAGTTTGCTCAAAAATGTCGTAAATTTCACCAGTGTTGCAAAGCTGCTCACTATCCTTTCCTTTATTACCACGATGCAGTGAAATTTTCCCTGAAAAGTCTAAAGTGAAAGACCACGAATTCAAATGATTATACCACGTTTCGCATGAATCTCTAAGAAGATCCACAAATTGTAAACTTGATGGACGGGAAGCATTCGCACACTTGTAACAATCTAAATTCGCAAAGCCATTGTTCAGGAACGAGGTATAGGATGAACATTTTCGTTGAAATTCTGGATTTTGACAGGCAGACTTCAGATGCTTGCTATTAAAACATTCGAATAATTTATCATTTGGTATTTCTAATCCAAAGATACAACCCATGTAATTCAATGTACTGATGTTACCTTGTCCATTGCAAAGTACAGAAACCTTTGTATGTTTATATTTCTCAACGTTATTGCATTTAGCGCAAGATTCACTGCGATATAATTTTCCATCTTTGGAAAGGACTGGAATTAAATCTGCCATGTTTTTGTAGTTTGAAGTTTCACATTGTTTGTAATCATTTGTTGATTTCGTGCTTTGTTTACATGAAGATATCGTCAAGTAACTTTTACTCTCACTACCCTTTATTTTGTCGGTGAACTGGCGTCCAAACAAAGGACTACACGTGTATTCATAATACGACTTTTCTCTGTCCATTCTAACTCTAAATTCATCTAAGTATCTTTCCAAAGGTAAACTTCCATTCCAAAATTTATCAATACAACAGTTCCTAGTCTCAACACAAGCATCTTGACAAGAACAACAGCTGGTGATTTGATCTATGTTTTGTCCATTACACAAATGAGCATCTTTGATAACTTTATGAAAAATATGAAGTGGTTTACTTTGAAGAAACTTGAAGAATGGAAAACCAGTTGGTTGTGACGGAACGGTGTAATTTGTTATATTCACAAAGAGTAAAATTTGGGCCGAACCAAGTTGGACTACAAGTGTCAGAAAAAAAATACACCATAAGATATTCCAGTTAAACATTTTGAAAAGTGTATCAACCAACAGGCTCGTTTTGTGGTCTTGATGAATAGTTTCTCTATCCCAAGTGATATGATATGATATTTTTTAAATTAAATGTTTTGTTGTAATATCTATATTTAATGATTTTTTTAATTAAATTCAAGGTTTTCAATAATATATATTCAATTTTAATTTTTCTTCATTCACATGAGAAAAGACCCAACACCAAGCCTTTATGGCACTAAAATTGAATATTTATAAAAAAATTTCGATTACTTTTTTCGGTGTTGAATCCTTATTACGACCCCGCCATTTCTTAGGACTTCATGACAAAAGTCTCTTATTTTGGCCGAGGAATAGACTTTTCTTAGCCCATTGTTTGCCCTAGTTCAGATTTTTCAACAGTTGAGATTCCAAACCGCTTCTTTAATTTTGAAGATAGAGGATGGAGAAAAAAATTAAATTTGGCAGATGAAGGAAAAAGTTTATTTTGATGGGAACTTAATTTGGCAGACTTTGGTGAATTTTCGGCAAAACCGCTAAAAGTTCTTTCCACCAAAATTTGTTACTCTAAAGGTATATCCTAATATTCATGGTCTTCTATCTCTGCTCAAACTTGACCGTTCAACCGGACACGAGAAAATTGAAAACAAATAACATTAAGCCTTAATCTTTTGCATAATATCTTCAGACACCTATCGGTATCAGAGCTTTTTTATTTTATTTTTATACATAGTATGTAATATATTGTAAGAAATACCTTAAATAAACAACACCAAAGATGGTATGGGGGTTAGCGACCCCTCACAATACAAACTGTAGAGTTTAAATTTTCCTGAGTTTTTGTATGATTACTTTCTTTCTTCAAATCGAAATTGAGGTCTTACTGAGGTCTTAATTGAAGCAGTTCTGTCAGTTGCGATTTCGCTATCACTTTTATGTATTGATCTTCTTGTGTACAACATCCATACTTTCTTATTAAACAGAAAGAGAACGCATATAAAAGCACCTTTCAAACTTCTCACAGTCACATAGATAATTGACAATATGGAATTGATTGAAACGTTATCTGGAACTTGAATGTATCCAAGAATTTCCATGAATCCTAAACCAATCAAAAGTTTTGCTGCTATTTTTACAATGTCGACATTCCCTTGATTTGACCCCAATGTTCTACTTGTATCCTTCTTTGTTTGGTATATCTTTACAAATGTCGAGAGTAAGGCAATGAAAGATAAAATAAAAAGAACTGCAGTAGGAACAATATACGACCAAATTCTTGTTTCTAAATCTTTGATCCAACAAATATCTCCATATCCTGCATCAATGTAACCAGTCGTATCTAATGTAATTGCTGGAACCACAAAAAGTAAAGGTGTTGACAAAGTAATGACCAAGTACTTGATGAATGTCTTTCTTTTGTTTCTGTTTATCGTCGAGATCGAAGAATGTATTGTAATTACAAGATCAAAACAAATTATTGTCATCCACATTTGCGAAACCATCAAAAGATAATGTTTTATGATCCCAGAGTACTTGCAAAAACTGCTGGTTGTATAAAGGTCGTGTGTGATGAATAAAAAGTCGCTTGAGAATAAACAAATAGCCATTGCTAATGTGTTCAATCCAGGAATGTTTTGAAGCTGCTTGAAGACAGAATAAGTAGCAATCAAAACACAATAACATAAAAGGCTATAACTTGTACAAATGACAGTTATATGAAATTCAACATTGACAAAATTCCCAGCACCAGTGGCTTGTTGAGACTTTATCCCTCGCCCTGTCACAACAGACTCGGCAGTTGGGCGTATGCAGGTCTTTTCAAAAACGTCGTAGATTTCACTATCATTGCAAGTATGCAAAGAAGAAATAAATTTTTTCTTGTCACTAAACAGATTTATTTTTCCGGTGTAATCGAGAGTGAATGACCAAGAATGTGTCATCATTGAGGGCCGTCCATTTCCATGGCAACTTGCCATCAGTAAATCAGTTTTAGAAGAATTATATTCTGGTGAACATTTGAAGCAATCCATATTTGCAAAACCATTGATCAACGGGGAACTATAGGATGCGCATTTGCTCTCGAAATCCTTTTTCGAACAATCTTTGCGAGCATGTTTATAATGACATTTAAACGGACTGTCTAACAGTAGCTTCTCTTCAAGTCCAAATATACATCTTCCAAGGTTATTGAAATTTTTGTTTGTATCAGCAGAATTATCTTCACATGTCGCTTCTATATTCAGTCGTTCGTAATCCATGATGTTGTTACATTTAGCGCAAGATTCACTGCGATATAATTTTCCATCGTTGGAAAGGACAGGAATTGATTTTAACATGTTTTTGTAGTTTGAAGTCTCACATTGTTTGTAATCATTTGTTGATTTCGTGCTTTGTTTACATGAAGATATCGTCAAGTAACTTTTACTCTCACTACCCTTTATTTTGTCGGTGAACTGGCGTCCAAACAAAGGACTACACGTGTATTCATAATACGACTTTTCTCTGTCCATTCTAACTCTAAATTCATCTAAGTATCTTTCCAAAGGTAAAATTCCATTCCAAAATTTATCAATACAACAGTTGCTAGTCTCAACACAAGCATCTTGACATGAACAACAGCTGGTAATTTGATCTATGTTTCGTCCGTTACACAATTGATACTTTGTTAATTCCCTCTTCTCACCCGGGAAGAAATCGGCGAAAGGAAATTCTGTGTGACGTAGGATTCCAAAGCAAAGAATACTGGGTACAAAGTTAAAAATACCAAGAACAGAGACGTATGTAGTTGCATCTTTAAACATCGTTATTCAATGCCTTGCTTTTTCAGTTTAGGAGTCGGATTTTTGTTGACTATTAAACTTCTGATTGAGTCTTCATCAATCATTTCGACCTGCCTTTTATAAAAAGTGCTCCATTATTCATTAGTTTTTTGAATGTTTTCAAACAACTTCACAACGACACCGCACAGTGAAAACTCTTAGCGGGCTAGAATTAGAAAGCAATTATAAAATTTAAAATATTCCAAATAGAAAGTTCATGATAAAAAAGGACTTTCCTTGTGACAGAGAAATTGCCGCAGAGAGAAAGATGTTTTCTCGATTTCAAATTACAAATTAAACAAGGTAGGTGTCGATGAAAGAGGTAAATTATAAGCTTTCAAATTGTTTGTCTAATACTAAAAAAACGCGTAGGTCATTTTCAAAGAAACGGCTAATTAGAGAGTTGGCCCTCAAATATCCTCAAACTGGTAATAGTCAAAAAGTTCCAAAATTGAAAAGAAAAATGAAATAGTCTCTAATATCCCAAATGAACTTCGCCCGAAGAAAGAAAGTAGAAGAAGATGACTTCACTACTACGTTGTTACATACTGGCTGTGTTGTTTATCTTAAAGGAGACAGCTATGGCACAGAATTCGATTTTATTTCCTTTCTATCAATTCTACGGTGGTGAGAGGAATGAGGGTAATGAATTCGTTAGAATACATCACATGTGTGACGGTAGAACTACAGATGGTGGTGTTTCAAAGGCATGCTGTTCTTGTCAAGATAATTGTATCGCAGCTAACAATTGTTGTCTTGATAAATTTTGGAATGGCAGTTTAACGTTGGAAAGATACCTGGAAGTGTTTACGCAACAGACTGCACAGAGCAGAATAGGAGAAGGGTATTCCTGTAACAAGCTCTTTGTAAAGGACTTATTAAATAAAATTGCATCGAGTAAGAGTCATAGATATTTAATGATTTCAAAGTGTGATGAGACATACAATAGGACTTTGGAGGAATATCAGAAATGTACGACATCAAGCTATTCAACAATGTTTGAAGCAATTCCAGTGTCTTCTAAACAAGGGAAATTGTATCGAAGCAGACATTGTGCGAGATGCAATTATATCAAAGAATACACGACAGCTGATGTACTAACAACGTGCTTGCACAGAGACTACAAGAAAAGAAATTTAGCAGATTTGGATAACATGGGGTGTGATTTCGGACTGAGTGATAAGACTTTTGAATCTTTTAAATGTTACTACGAGCACCCCAAAAGTTTATGCAAAGACAAGAGATTCCAACAAAAATGTTTCTCGTATGCTTCCCCGTTAGACAGCGGCTATGCGAACATCGATTGTTATAAATGCGCGTCGGAGTTGCTACCGTTGCCAGAAACAGGGATAAGATATCTGAAACAAGTTTGTCAGTTAGGATGTCCTACACCTAAAGAGGGAAAAGACTCTGTTAATTGGTCATTCACTATCGACTTTTCAGGCAAGGTGCCAACATATAGAAATCAAATGGGAAGCGAATTGAACCCTTGTAATCAAAATGAGATTTACGATGTTTTCAGTAAAAGTTGTACCAAGTTTCAAGTCCCTAGTAAACAGAATGAAGACTATTTGTCTTTGGAAATTGAAGAGTATATTACATACATACTGACTAGTGTGAGCCTGTCTTGTTATTTGATGTTGATCATAACGTACTTAAAGTTTAGGGAACTTAGAAACTTACCAGGAATGAACACTATGATCATGACAACGTTTTTTTTCTTAAGCGACTTGACGATTGTAACTAAGAAGATCTACTTCAATGCAACGGTACTATGCAAATGTTTTGGCATAATTAACCATTTTCTATTGCTGGTTTCGCAACTGTGGGTTACAATAATATGTTTTGATCTTGCAATTACCATGCATTCTTCATGCAATCTCAACAATAAATAGAAACAAAACGAAAACGTTCTTCAAATATTTGAGCATTTCCCTACTTACACCTTTATTTTTTGTGGTTCCAGCAATTGCATTAGATACGACTGGTTACATTGATGCAGGATATGGAGATATTTGTTGGGTCAAAGATTTAAAAACAAGAATTTGGTCGTATATTGTTCCTACTGCAGTTCTTTTTATTTTATCTTTCATTGCCTTACTCTCGACATTTGTAAAGATATACCAAACAAAGAAGGATACAAGTAAAACATTGGGGTTAAATCAAGGGAATGTCGACATTGTAAAAATTGCAGCAAAACTTTTGATTGGTTTGGGATTCATGGAAATTTTTGGTTACATTCAAGTTCCAGATGACGTTTCAATCAATTCCATATTGTCAATTATTTATGTGACTGTGAGAAGTTTGAAAGGTGCTTTTATATGCGTTCTCTTTCTGTTCAATACGAAAGTATGGAGGTTGTACATGCGACAATCTGAATCGAAGAACAAGGAATCGAATAGACAAAGTAATGAGACATCAGAAATATAACTTTCACAGACAAACATTTCATCCGTATGATGATGCGTGATACGAAAGAATAATTATTTTGGAAATATAGGAGGGTATGGAGCTGCCAAATTGGGCCCATTTAAGTTTTCAGTAGCAAAGTCTCTTAAACGAGTTTGGAGAATGAACCATCGAGACAAAAATTAGTCTCTTTTACTCAAGTGACTGAAAGTTAACTTTAACAAAAGTTAATTTCCTTTCTTCAGCTTTATTTTCCAATCGTTATTTCTTGGGAGCCTTTTTACAAATTAAAACTTTATTTTTTTTAAAATAAAGTGTCCGTTACAAATTATTTAGCTCTCGACGTTTAGCGTTTTATTGTGATAATGTTGAACAATTTTATTAACACCCTGGTTCATTCATGAAAGCTTATATGTTTTCACAAAATTTCTCAAGCTTTATACAGTATTACATTATTAAAAAGTACTGATAGATGTTTTTTATAACCATTGCACTCAAGCATATTTTAGGATCAGATTAGGAAATTATCAAGCATACCTAAGCATAATACCGACCGAGCCTTCAAACAAATCTTAAAATAGTAATTTGGCCTGTATGTTTACTTTATGCCCGTATTTGACTGATTATTGAATATAAGAAGCTTATTGAAAGCACTAAGAGTCTTGGTGTATCTATAATCAAGCCTGATTTTGAATTTTTCATTGCTTATAAAAGATGCATGTATCGATTACTTTCCTTGTTCCTGTATGACTATATAACGTATCGCAGTGTGTCTTTTGTAAACTTTATGCAGATAATAGCGTCAACTGCTATTTCACAATTTAAAAGTGAGATACATGATAATATTTGTGAGTAAAATGTGCGAAGATGAACCAATACCAAAAGATTCACTCAACATTAATTTCAAATACTATTTACTTAACATCCAGTGCAAAAAAAAATTGTAAACAGTATAGGAACAACTGAGAAAGTAATTTTTCACCTGGTAATTACACCTTTCATAATTGCTTTTTGACTGGTTTTGGACAAGAAATAAGTCGCTAACAGTTTTTGCAAAATAGACGAAAAAGACAAAGCAGTTCTTACCTCTGGTATAAATGGTATTGACAGATCAACTTCAACAGGAACCAAATTCTTTTTCTCAGGAATATCACCATGAATCAGATCAAATACAGGTTTGGCGAAGGGTAAGGCATCTTCAATACTTCTACGAAATTCAGCATTTTGTCCAGCGTAAGCAGTAGTACCTCCAACTAGAACACCTATTGTGGTGACTGTAGCACCGATATACAAACCAGAACTCCCACCTGATGATCTAGAAATAAAATTGTAATAAATTCACTTCAATATAATAGTAATTAGAATCTGCATTCAGAACAAAACTAAAGAAGAGTTTTCTGGACATTCTTTTAGACTGGAGCACATTAATTTCCCTTTTGGAAAGGCTGCCCGCTCCATCTAGATGACTTGGTAACAGCAGCAATAAATATTGCTACCTAATTTATTAGAAAATTTCGAAAATCAAGTTTTCTTGAAGAAAAAACATTGAGAGATGTTCTGTTTAGGTATTAGAGAGAGTTGCAAACTTTAGTTTGCTTTATATAATAAAAAAGGAAATATTTACTTGGTTGAGTTCCTATGCTTCAAATACAACTGACCATTCTGAAAAAGATAAAATACTTTTCAAATCAAGAGCTATCTTAACAAATGCAGCGCGTTCTTCTCGGAAAGTATTTCAAATGATCAAAAGTTAAAGAAATAGCTAATCTAACCTTGTTCTTGTTGAGTAAAGACCTAGCTTGACAATTAGATTGAAGCGATCTTGTAGATCTAATACCACATCTATACATTTTTGACAGATCAGATAACTGTTTTTTTTATTTCAGTTTTCTAAAGAGTAAGAAAAAGAACTATAAGCACACACTCCATATCCATCTTGATAGGTTCTCATTGCATGCAATGTCATGCTTCCCTGTTATGTTCAGTAGTTGAAAAATTACCTTTTGTGAACAGTTATTATTGAGAAGGTAAAGAAATGAAAAAAGAAATGGAAAAAAGAAAGTTGGCAACAGTTTTTCAATTCAAATATCACTATAAAATCTATGTACAAAATCGTTCTATCAAATATCTAAATAACAGTTGAGCTATTTCTTTGTAGTTGTTGGTCCAACCAAAAAGTCAAAAATTGGTTTTGAAATAGGAATGAAATCAATGAGTTGCTTTCGAAATTCCTTATCGTAGCATCCATACCCAAATGTACCAAGAGCAAATGTTCCATTTATAGCTAATGTTCCATATAAATAATACATAGCAAAACTTGGTAGCCTAAAATCAGAATAAATAAAACCAGTTAGTTACTTCAATCATTATTAAGGAGTAGGAGGAAAGTACTAGAAAAAGACAGTAAAATAAAATAATACAAAAATATATAATCGAAAGACCAGTAAACTATTGCTGACTATAGCTCAATCCTTTGTGTTTGCCAAGCTCCTTAACTTAACTATCTAATTCTCCGTCACCTGACTTGGGCAAATTCACTTGCCACGGTGCACTTACTTACCAAGTGAACCACTGTATTGGTAATGGAACCCCGGAAATTAGATTAATGACCACTAAAAAACAGAAATTTGATCATCTTTTTGACAGAGTTCAGTTTTACATCACTTTCAAAGCAAATTTTGTCAAACTAGAAGCAAGAGCATGAAAAAAAACCAACCTCTTAGGCATGTGATGGTTATATAGCGGTTTATAATCCTAAAAGTAAAGAAATGCATTGTTGTGAAAAGTTCAGTGATGTGCAGACAATGGCATGAGATGTCTTTGATATTCTGTTACCCATTGTTTTAAACCTTTGACAGATTATAATCAAGAATTATATAAATAAATAATTTAAAAATATTGCTTTATTACCGTAGATGGCCCTACCTCCCCCACTCCCTCCCTAATTCCGTCCCTCCCTAATTCCGTCCCTCCCTAATTCCGTCCCTCCCTAATTCTGTCCCTCCCTAGTTCTGTCCCTCCTATTTTAAATGGCACTTCCCTTTGCTGACATTATTTTTATTGTAGGTGGAAAGATAAAAGGTCAATATTGTAAATTTAACTGTCAAAGAGATTCAATTGATATTAGCTACCAAAAAAAGGGGTGACGAAATTAGGGAGGGGTGGACAGAGAAAGGGCCATCTACGGTAACTCACCTTCATTTCAAAAAAAGAATTTTACATTTTCTAGTAACACAATTATCCTCTAAAATCTAAAAGACTACAAAAATTAATTATAAAAGTTAAACAAATTACACATAAAGCTGTGGTTACACCTATATATTTTTTCTGAAAAAAATTAAAGTGAAAAGAAATTTACTTTGGTTAAAAAAGATCTCTTTTAACTTTTTCAGGAGCTCCTCTTTTTTATAGACTAGTTTCCTGTTCTTGTAGCTTTTCTCTTCTAAATTGGTCAAACTTTCTTTTCTTTGTCCCTTTGTCGCGGTTGTCCAGGGTTGTCATTCCTTTTTGGTATGGAGGAATATCAGAAAAAGTAAAAATATGTTTACATCTTTTAACAGTCAAAGCCAGGCGGGTCAACTAGATAAAAAACCCATCATTTTAATAGCGAACGTCAATGATTAAATGCTGCTCAAAACGCTAGATTTTTTACTCTATTATTACAAAATCATTAGCGCTATCGTCACACAGCTTTTGAATTATCAAACCCAAAAGTATAGTTGCAATTTATGATAAAATGAACTAGCGGTTTTGAATCATTCTTTCACTAACGATGTG
>JAUJPO010072309.1:0-11619 GCA_032270745.1 Tiaropsis multicirrata
TTCGTTTAATAATCAATAGTATCGCAGATATACAATGTTATTAATCGAACTTAATCAAATTCTCACAATTTTCTCGGATTTTATAAAAGTTAAATTTTTAAAACTAATAAACTGACCGAACTTTTGTTGTTCTGTAGTCGAACAATTCTATTAAGTCTCTTGGTTTAACGTCAGGTTTAGTGGGCGCCTTCTGTCAAGTGTTTTCCAAAATTTAGAAAAATTTGCACCAGTGAGCCCCCCCCCCCCCCTCCTCTCAGCAGTGACCCAAATCACCTGACCACGCTAAAATTCAGTCTCGATCACGTCACCTATCACAAAAAATTACCAATTCGCAGGTCTTCACGCTATACAGTGCAAAATTTGTATAATCTTGCATCACTCTTTCA
This sequence comes from Tiaropsis multicirrata, assembly GCA_032270745.1. Lineage (NCBI taxonomy): Eukaryota > Metazoa > Cnidaria > Hydrozoa > Leptothecata > Tiaropsidae > Tiaropsis > Tiaropsis multicirrata. Next base: position 387 of record JAUJPO010072309.1, read on the forward strand.
AATGTTTAAAAAAAACAATCATGCTCAAACCAATCACGGCAGAAAATACCCAAATCATGATATCATGCAAACCATTCTTCTGCCAAATAAAAGTTAAAAATATAAAGTAAATAATAACGACAAAGTGACAAGCTTTTTTTTTCTTTAACTTTATAGGTTTCTTCTGTTACATTTTACCTTGCAGCCAAAAACTGTTTTAAAATCTGGCAACATAATGTCCATGTATCTATTATTGAACAGAACCAAAAAAGTCAGCTTCTTTGATGATTTTACTACTGTGCTCTAGCAATTCCTGATATTCATGAGGTGTACTTATTCATGAAGCAATCTTTTTCTTGCAATAAAACACGTCCTTGGTTACACTAACTTAGAAAATTGCAGAATTGAAGAATATTTAAGTGAGTCTAGTGAGTCTGGCCAATGTAAAGTACTTTCATTTTCTCAAAAGAATCTTGCGACCCGCCGCAGAAGCTGATCGTAATACTTTCGCTAGGTGAAATTAAAAATGTAACAAAAATGCATGTATTCTAAAAAGGGAAAAGTACAGAAAAAGCTTAATTTAAAGAAATTAAAAGAAAAAGTTTCTTTTTTCCATTATATTCTTGGGACAGTCATTTAATGACAAAAATTGTGTATGTGTTATAGGCAAGTAAGGGGACCCTGAATTTAGTTTGCCTGCCCGGTTGATTACTACTTGAGCGCGGGCTACGTTTTGTAGATTTCTAAAATCAACGATCAAATTATATGTTATTATTATTATTATTATTATTATGTCCAGCCCAACACTACTTATCCACTACTGTAAGAGTAGACCAATTTTTAGAAATGCGTTAGGTTGTTCAACAGAAAAAAATCAAAAAATGGCTCTTAAAATTTGGCTGTATATTCATTTTGGCATGATTAAACACTTCCAAATAATCCTTCCCATATATCCAAACAAAATTGTCATAATTTTTACCAACATAAAGTTATTTGCATTGAATCAGACGGCTGCCCCCCCCCCCCTTGGTTGTGCGTGTGCGTGTATACAATGGGATTTATGGCAGCAAAAATATACTTGATACAGTGGTATTTAGAGGTTAGAATTTGCCTCCAGGGTTGTGTTATAACAAATTACAGTTTTGGCTAACTGTATCAGGTATAAGTAAAAAGTTGATTTTTTTTAACATCTATTCTCGTTTTAGGGCTGTGTTAGCATTCAATAATGTTCAGCGTCTTGCTGGTGTTGGTGCCAAAAACCAGGTAATTGTTTAAAGGCACAAAGTATATTTGAAATTTTGAATGAAATTTTTCCTTTTAAAGATTTTAAATGTAATACTTCAAATTTCAAGCAAAATGCACCCATCTGTTACATTAAAACAAAGATATTGTTTTTCTGTATAAATCAGGTGAAGCAGAGGGTAGAAAAATTGATTTAAATTCTTATCTGAATTTTTTTGAATTCATAGACTGTGATGAACTTGAAAAATACAGTTACACAAGTCAAACGATTGATTGGACACAAATTTGATGAAGCATATACACAAGCTGAACTGCCTACATTACCATACAGAACAACTAAATTACCTAATGGAGACATTGGTATTCAGGTATTATAAACTGTCTGGAGCTTTATTTTTCATATTAAAACATTTTTCATACAAGCAAGCAAAAAAGTTAATTTTGCAACAGAACAGCTTGAGAAATTTTGCGTGGATTCAATTTCGCAAATGACCCTAAAAATGGACATACTTTACCAAAATTACATTTATTTTACCAAAATTACATTTATTTTACCGACCTACGGACCCATTTAAAACTGACAATCTATCTGCCTGTAGAACAATAAATTAAACTTGTCTCTCCTTATTGATTCAAGGAACTTGGTTTTTAATTGCTGTGTAAACTAAGCATACGGAAGCATATTATTTTTAAATTGTGACATTAAAGCTAAAACAAAAGGAGAAATCTTACATGAAGAAAAATTAATTGTTGGTGGACAACCTGTTGATTGTTTTTTTTGGGTTTTCAAACTCGGGGGTGCTAAAGGGTCTGAGCAACGTTTTTATTCCTTCTCTTTTTATTCAAGTTCATTGGTTAATTTGATAATTTTTCTTGGATTTTAATTAAATTTGTATAGTAATAGTAATAGTACACAATTTGGAAAATCTACTTTTTCTTCTTTCAGGTTCAATATAGAAATGAAGAAAAAGTATTTACTCCAGTACAAATCTTAGCAATGTTACTTTCTCATTTGAGAGACACCACATCTACTGCTCTTCAAACCAAAATCTTGGATTGTGTCATATCAGTAAGATTACTTTTTACAGCAGTTCAAATTGTCTCCTAGCCTAGATTTTATTATATATCTTATAACATACCTTATTCGACTTTATCTACTGTTTGCTATATTTGATCCTCTTTGGCTGTTTTTCACACCGCAAAGCAAACGGTTCTGGTTTTTAAGTTTTGAAATATGATGTTATTTAATTATGTTTAGGTACCTGCTTATTTTACTGATATACAACGTCGGGCAGTCTTACATGCAGCAAAGATTGTTGGCTTAAACTGTTTGAAACTTATGAATGAAACTACTGCAGGTAAACAAACCTTTTCCATAAAATATATTTACAAATGAGAAAGATGAGTTTTAATACTCATAGTGCCTCCCCCCCTGGATTCAGTGGGGAAAGGATTTTGGAGTTGAAGGAAGGTATGGGGGAGAGAATTTTCTTTGGAGCCAGCAGGAGGGGGACAAATGAGGGGGGGGACAGCAATTTTAGGAATTTAGGTATAAGGGGGAAACAACTTTTTCTAGCAAAAATAAGTTTTATCTATGGAAAACTGGTTTGATGAATCAACAAAATTAATTAAAATCAAATGCTAAGAAGATCATCACATAAGGCATGACTGACTTTCACTTTTGTCCTCATCTAATATTATGGTTCAAAATAAGATTTTGGTCAACTTCCATGTTTTTTATAGGTAAAAAGTCAAAAAAGTCACCTGAGGGGGTGGGGCAAAAAAATTTGGAGCCAGGAGGGGGACAAATAAGGGGGGGGGGACTTTTTCATTTTAGGTATGGGGGGACAAGACCCTTAAAGACACTAAGATACTTTGAGATGAGAGAGAGATGAGAACTTTAATACAGCAATCTGATACTCTAGGCATCACACAAAGATATTAAATATGTCTTCTGTATTATTTTTAGTTGGACTTGGTTATGGTTTGTTCAAACAAGATTTGCCTGCTCCTGAAGAGAAACCCAGAAATGTCGCTTTTGTTGATATGGGTCATGCTTCTTTGCAAGTTAGCATAACTGCTTTTAATAAAGGAAAAATGAAAGTGTTGTCCACAGCAAACGATCCATGTCTTGGTGGTCGTGATTTTGACATCAAATTAGCAAATCATTTCAATGAAGAATTTAAGGTATTTTTTGTTTGCTCTTTTTAAAATATTCTAGTCAGGTCATATTCTACAAAGTCAAACCACCCCTTAAGTACCACCAAAGTGGTAATTTCGGGGTTATTTTCTTTCAATCTTTTATCTTTAGTCCACCAAAATCCAACCCAAATTACCTTATTTTTAACTAAAGAAATAAAGGGAATTTGCTTTTATAACATTTTTTCCAGGTTTAAATAGCCTTAGGCCTTAAATGCAATAGTGATTAGATTTTGGGCTTTAATTTCAAATCTTTAAAGTTGATTTTCTAAAAACAACAAAAATGGACTTAAGGCTTTTAAATTTTGAAGCAACCATGTTTTACAAAATTTAAGCAGCATTTGTTGCAGCAGAATTTAACATGGTAAAATGTTTGATTGTTAATTGTCAATCTTTCTAAGAATCTTTAGTGTTTGCAGAATAGGTCAGGTTATATATTATGAATTTATCTTCATTGTAGGTGAAATACAAGATTGATGCAAAAAGCAATCCAAAAGCTTGGTCTCGTTTATTAACTGCTGTTGAAAAACTGAAGAAACAATTAAGTGCTAACACAGTTGAATTACCTTTCTTTATTGAATGTTTTATGGATGATAAAGATGTAACTTCAAAAATTGACAGGTTAGTAAACTATGTTTACATTAGACATATTATTATAGTTTATATAAAAGAAAGAATCTTGTGGAAACAAATGGAAATAGACCTGTTATGAAAGTTTTTTTACTTTTAGAGCTACTTTCGAAGCATTGAGTCAAGATTTATTAGAACGTCTACAAGCACCTATGTTAACTGCCCTCAAAGAAGCTGGATTGAAAGCAGAGGATGTTGAAAGTGTTGAAATTGTAGGTGGAACAACCAGAACACCAGCACTCAAAACTACCATTGAGCAAGTCTTTGGCAAAGCTCCAAGAACCACTTTGAATCAAGATGAAGCTGTTGCTAGAGGGTGTGCCGTTCAATGTGCCATGCTTTCTCATACAGTTCGTGTCAGAGATTTTGAAATTTTAGATGCAGTCCCATATCCCATCAATATCTCATGGGATCCTGTTAAACCTGGTGCCGATCCTGGAGAAATGGAAGTCTTCAAACAAAACCATGCTTACCCATTCACAAAGCTTTTGACTTTCCCACACCGCACAGAACCTTTTTGTTTCAAAGCTTTCTATAGGAATGATGTTTCTATTCCACATTTGGATAGAGAAATAGGTAGCTTTCTTTCTTTTTTGAACGATAGAAAGTTCTTATTGAACTTCTTATCTAGTAAATTTTGTCTTTAAAAAAGAAAAACCTTACTTTCTTGTTCCAGTAAATGTTGATAATAAATGCTAAAAGAAACTGTTTTTGCAGTTTTCTCTGCTTACTTCAGCATAAAAATCAATGGCATTCATTTAAAGCAGCATTATGGGGACTAGTAACCTGTATTTTAGCAATAGCAATGTAGACATTGCGAAAAATGAGTTTAAATTTTTTATACAGCAACCTGCAGTATGAGCATCACTAGAAAGTTATCACATACAACTAGAGCTTGACTTTTTAGTTACAAATAATTGAAATTAATGGAAATATTGTGTGAATAAAATAGTTTTCTGTTAAATTAAGTTTTCTCCTATTTTCAGGTGATTTCATTGTAAATGCTGGAGCACCAAGTGATTCTTCAGTTGAAAAAATAAAAGTGAAAGTGAAGTTGCGTGTCGACAAGAATGGTTGCTTCTCAGTATGCGGTGCAACTATGGTTGAAACATTACCACAAAGTGAGGCTCCAGTAGAAGAACCCATGGAAACAGAAGTCGCAACAGCACCTGTTGTCAATGGTGATGATAAAGAAAATCAATCAAAAACAACTGAGTCGGAAGAAACAACTAGTAAAACAGAAGAGGAACCTAAGGTAAGAGTATGTATTATTGTTTTTTGAACCTTAATAACTGAGCGTCCACTTCCAGGTAACCTCCTTAAGTCAGACCTTTGTTCGCAAACTTACTTAAGAGTTTCTTCACCCCATAATTCTTATCCCTTCTGTTATGCTTGATGATTATCAGAACAACAGCACTCAAAACTACCATTGAGCAAGTCTTTGGCAAAGCTCCAAGAACCACTTTGAATCAAGATGAAGCTGTTGCTAGAGGGTGTGCCGCTTAATTTGCAATGCTTTCTCATACAGTACATACGTTCGGAATTTCACAAAGCACTGTAAGCAAAGCCGAATCTCAAATCGGTGTTTAGGTTTTAGAGCTAAAAGTAAAGAAAATCTACTTTCTCATTTTCGACGTCAAAAGAAAAATCTTTGTTCACTTCTAAAACTCGTACATTTTTATCAATACTCCATATTTTCATGAATACTACCAACCTGAAATTTCGCACGTATGTTGCAAATTCATTAGGGAAACAGTGATTAGATAAGTATATTTCAAGATATTTCAAAAAGGCTAGGGGTGCCTTTTTGTTATGAATCACACCCTGTATTAAAAGTCATTTAACAAAAGGGTAGAATTATTTTTGGTTGAAAAGGTATTGTATAAGACTGGAAAATAGTAGTGATATAAGAGACATACACTTTTTTTTTATAAGAACAGGCTGAGATTTGCTCAAAAATTAAGAACATCTTTTAAGATTTACTGCAAGGGAGGATTTTTCAACGCTTTATAAAAAGTGTCCCAGACACGCAATATTATTTCAGCATTGTTTCAACGTCCAAATACCGTTCTGATGTTGAAACAACATTGCTTGGGCGTTAAAACAACATTCCGTGCTTGCCAGGGGTTATTAGGGTTATATCTAGAGACAATGCATTCTTTTGTTATTGTGACTCCTGAAAATGGTTGAAAAAATAAGAACATTCAGCCTCAACCAAAATTTAGGTGTTCTAATAAAAAAAACGTGTATTATCGTATCATGCGTCGGTCTAAATAATCAACTTTTCATTTTTATCGGCAGAAATCAGCTGAGGAAGCGAATGTTGATAAAAAGAAGGACAAGAAATCAGAAGACGTTAAGAAACCAGAAGCAAAAAAAGCCAAGAAGTTGACCAAATCAACTGATTTGAAAATCGACCCCATCCAAGCAGGACTTACACCAGAAGACCTCACTAATTTAATTTCCATCGAACAAGAATTACAATTTCATGCTCGCGTTGAAAAGGAACGGGCTGATGTTAAGAACAGTTTGGAGGAATATATTTATGCCATGAGAGACAAGCTTTTTGGTGAATTTGAAAAATATATAGAAGAAGGACAACGAGGTGAGTTTTCACAAAAACTAGAAGATGGAGAGATGTGGTTGTACGGAGATGGTGAAGATTTAGAGAAACAAGCTTACGCTGAAAAACTTGAAGGCTTCAAGGTAAAGATGACATGTGAAAATTCATGTTGATTACTTTAATCAGATAAACTTAAGTAAAATTGCGATTTTCTGCACACAATTCTTTTTATTTTCTAAATTAAGTCCAAAATTCTTTCAAATAATTCCTTCATCCGTGAAAGTTTATCTCGCAAAAATTACCTTAGGGTAACAAATTTTGGCGGGAACAAAATATAGCGGATTTGGCAGAGACATAATTTTGCGGATAGCAAAAAAAAGTTTAATTTGGCGGAATTTAATTTGGCGGATGGCAAAAAATATTAAATTTGGCGGGTGCCAAAACTTTCGACCTTAAAATAGCGTAAAAACAGCAAAAAAATACTTTGTGCATATATTCTAGAAGATTTAATTTGGCTGATGGAGAGGCGGATGACGGAAAAAGTTAATTTTGGCAGGGAAATTAATTTGGCGGATTTTGGGCAAAACAGCCACAATTTGTTACCCCTAAGGTAATTAATTAATTTCTTCACTTGCGAAATTTTATCTGGCAAAGTTTTGCTACTTTTCCGATTCGGGAAAATTTATCCAACTAAAGTACTCGTGCAAAAGAAAATCATCATCCTTCAAATTTAGAGCATTAGTGACGTTAAGTAACTAAGATAATATATGCTCTGTAATAGCTGCGAATAAATAACGCTTTGTTCTAGACCGAAAAGATTTTCGTAGATCAAATGAAATATTTTATGTCTTCCTTGCTACACGGACTAGCCTGTAGAAATACTCTAGCCTGTAGAAATGTGCGCTATCTAGAGCATAGGCTGTAAAGATCCGTTCGTCGTCATGGTGATTTATCTCCAATACTTAACCTCACTGTTACCTTTGATCTAGCTTCTAAGGATTTTTTTATAAGGTTTACTTATCATTCTTGCTATCATTATTACTGTTTATTTTTTTTACAGAAAATCGGCCAGCCTATAGAAGATCGTTGTGTTGCACACCAAGCTATTCCTGGCGCTTTCGAATCCTTTGGAAAAGCTATCACACATTATAAAAAAATATTAGACCAATACGAAAATAAAGTAAGTATTATTCCTGATAGTAATAAGTAAACTTTAAATCTTTGGTTTAATGTTTAATATTTTTTGAGTCTTGAATCAAGATTAACAGTCATTGAGCAGTCAGTTGTACAGTGGTCATATATTTTTCTTCTTCTTCTTTGTTTTCAGGATGAAAAGTACGTTCACATAGAAGCCGACGAAATGAAGAAAGTGAAAAACAGAGTAGAAGAAAAATTTAATTGGTTCAACGAGAAGCTAAACGAAATGGGAAAATGTCCACCAACTAAAACCCCACCTGTTTATCCATCACAAATTGAAACGGAGAAAAAGGTCAGTCAAATTATCACTAACGTTCTCATTCCATATTTTTCATCCTTGCCAACGCTTAACACTGAGTAAAGAAATTTCTTTTCGAGGGAAAAAACGCTGAGGGCATATCGATTTTCTTATTCTTCAGCAACGTTTTCATCTCTTAGCTGCGTAGGAGCCTGTCATATGGGAAAAGCCAGTCGGTTTGATGGCATCTCGACAAAAAGATATTTTTTACATTTGACATTTTTACGAAGAGACTATAAGGATGCCGAGGTCCCGGCAAAATGATCAAACCGGTTTTGCCACAAGGCCTTAAAAAAGTTGTATTATTTTTTTATAAAACAGTTATTACAAACGTTTTGTGATCCGATCGTCAACAAACCGAAACCGAAAGTGGAACCACCAAAAGATGAACCCAAGAAAGAAGAACCCAAAAAAGAAGAAGGAGGGGAAGCCAAACAAGATGAAACTAAAAACGAAAAAACTACGGAACAACCGCAATCCGGTGATCAGCAAACTACTGAAAACATGGAAACTGATACATCTAAACCTGAAGGAAAACCTGAAGACTTAGGAATGGAAGTTGATTAAAAACGGTTTTTTGTTTCAACTCTTTTTTTGTTTGTCAGGTTACTTACTTCACCATAAATAGGATATTATATTGAATTTGTATTTATATTGTATAAATCGAGAAGTTTATTTTGACAATTTTCTTAACCGTTTAAACAAGTTCCGAGTACAGTTTGAAAATTGAAAAATAATTTTTCACGCTATCCTTTTCTAATTGGAAGATATCCTACACCGTGTCAGTTTTCTGTTGTGGATTCAATCAATTTTTGATAAATATTATATTTGATTTTTTTTAATTTGGCTAATTTTTTATTCATGTAGAATTAAAGGTACTTCTCTTCCAAAAAAAGATTACAAAACGTTTGTATTAACTTTTTCTTCTTCTGTTTTTGATTTTTAAACCCGTGGATATTTTTATGGTATCTGGCTTGATCTTTAGAACTCTTTCAGAAGGGCCATAACTAATAGATGAAGAAAACTGTAAAGTCTTTTTCTTAACATTTTGATGATAGTTTCGTAGCTTATCGCCTTATTTAGAATCTTACTTTGACGTTATCCATCACGTAACTACTTAATCTTTTTCGAAAAAAGATTGTACCATTTTGTCCCTTTGATAAAAAAGCTCGACCCATTCTTTTCAATTTGATACTTGTCTGAAAAAGGTCTGCTTCTAAAAAGTTTATCTTGTTTAGAACAAAAAGAAATTTTGGAAAATTATTTTAAAGGAAAACGGTAATTTTTTATGCACAATACTGTCTTACACTACAATTTTTGGCAAAAAACATGCTATAATGTAATGATAAAATGTCCAGGAAATAAAAAAATCCCTCACATTTTGGTCACAAAATCAGGCGCAAGTTTTTTGTAGTTTTTTGTATGACGCCTCAAAGAATATATTTCGAGTCATATCAAAAACGTCAACAATAACATCAGTGGGGTATGTATGTCCAGCGACTGACGATAGTTAGGATTTGGTTACGTGTTTAGATGTTTTTGTGTTCGCCACGCCACATCTGGGGACTGATAAAATAATTTCTTTTGTTTATGAAATGTGATTTTTTATCGCACGTTTTTTTGTTGGAAAAAATTAACGTGCAAGTGCAATTAAAAAGTTAAAATAATTATTGAACAATGCCTCAAGAGAATTGACTTGCCTATATAAAAACATGTTTGCATGCAAAACCATTTTTTGTGCAAAAAGTTCTAATGACAGACGGACCAACTGATGGACAAAGGTTAATATAAAGAATCTCTAAAAAGGATGGTTAACAAATGAAATTAGGTCGTATCATCTTCAGTCCTAATTGAGTACACATATTCAGTGAGTTAAAAGGACTTAAAAACCCCAGGTAAATTTGTAATTTTGAGCTTAAATGCATTATACGGTGACATATTGAAGGGCGCGTCTATGCTGACGCAAGCAGAATTTAAATCTTTAAACAGACATGTGTGAAAAAACGGATGTGTCTTGCTCCGCATTTTTCTTCATTCATTCCAAAAGATACTTTTATTTAAATTTTGCTTATTCAGCTCTTGGCGATACATATAACAATTGCTTTAAATCAGGTTAATTCGATGTAAGTTTGTTCCACTGGCGCTTAATATTTGCTTCTTTTTCGATTTTTAGTATGAAATATTGACAGTACAAAATAATTTATAATTTATTACACTATTTACAATTTGTTTTTTATCCACCCTAAATAAATTACGAAAAACTTCTGCAAGCTTTATATAACACATGATTGTATCGGTCAAAAATCTGAATCTGTATCAGAGAAGTATATTGGACCATGAACAGTATTTTCTCCGAAATAATTTTTAGCTATCAATTTTGGCATCATTCTGACAAGATGTTCAAGGACATCATCATCCACCTTATTACATTGTGAAACATCCAAGAAAACAAGTCCTGGAACTTGAGTTGGTATCCGAGCAAATGAACTTCCATAAATTTCATGAAGTCCAACCAGATGAAGTTCTTTTAGTTTATGACAGTTTTCAATGATTAATGAAATTCCACTTTCTAAGATTTCCCAGCACCATGATAAATTAAGTTCAGCTAGATTATCACATCTAAAAAAGAAAAATAGGAAATTCACTTTCACATCTGTATGTCACAGATCCCATCAAATTCCAGGACTTTTTCATATTTTTCCAGGACGGTTAAAAGAAAATTCCAAATATCTTAACAAAGAATGTGATCCAAAAATAGTCTACTTGTACCCCTGTACTCGGTCCTAGCCCGGAAAAGTAGACCACTCTCTGTTTTCTTCGATTTCCTACAGTTCAATCCTAGTAGAATATCAGGTCACCGGCCGATTTTTTTCTCCGTTAATTTTTAATCTTAATCCTTTCTGTGCCGAGGCCTTTTTTGGATACATTTTTGTTAAAATGAGCTAAGACAAACTTTACACGTCAATATCTCCTGAACCAGAAGGAGTTAGAGGTTGGTTTGTAGCTTGTTGGATAGCTGCGTTGGATAGCTGCGCGGCCCTGACTTACTTGACGGCAAACTATCCAGTGGTACGGCTTCAAATCAATCCTTTTCAATTCTGTTAGCAAGAGGACTAGTGTAACTG
>JAUJPO010072320.1:0-11619 GCA_032270745.1 Tiaropsis multicirrata
ATTTAATCGACGAAACACAGATTAAAGCTGACCTGTGCCCTGTGACCTGTGCCCTGTGCCCTGTGACCTGTGCCCTGGTGACCTGTGTTTCGAACTAACCGTGCTGGTTCCCTGTGAAGTTACGAAGTGAACGGACACGGTTACTAGTCTATCCAATAATACCTATTCCGTGGATTATATTCCGGAAAGATAAGTACCCGGAGATTTAAAATGTATACAAATTTCGAAGGAAAATTACAGGATATAAAACTTTTAGCTTCAATATTTGAGTTCATTTGGTAACCAAAATTTGGTAGAAAAGTTGGAAAAATAACATTTCAACCCCATTTCAACAAAGGATTTCTTGGGGGATTTCTACAAAAATACCGGAGATTCACAACTTCGAGCTTAGTCTTTTTCAAAATATTCTGCGAATGTTGAGAGGCTGAACAAGAAGACTGTGAAGCGAGTTGTTTATCTGGAACTGGATTGTTTATTGCAAAAATAATACACTGCGGCCTTGAGGAGCCAAGTGTAAGCTGCAGAGAAAAAGCTAAGAAGGCCAAAGAAGTCAACAACACCAAACCAACAAACTTGCACTTGGAAAGAAGACTGTTTAGCAATGTATGAATTTCATGTAATATCTAGCTATAAGTTTAGTCATTAATGTGTAAGATAAAATGTTTCTGAAAATTGATTTTAATCTGTTGAGAAGTTCTATATTTTTTGGGGGGGATTTTCATAACAGTGACATATTTTTGTATTGAATTTAGCTGTCCTAGCTAAACACTTACAACACACACTTACAACACTTGACTGCACTGGGGAAAGAATCTAATGACCTACCGTAGATGGTCCTATCTCTGCCACCCCTCCCTAAACCCGACACTATGGAACGCCATTAGCTGCCATAAGTGCTCTTTTTATGCGCTCATTTTTCATGGTTTTGTGCTCTTTTAGATTGCTAAACTCTTGCGCTCTCTGTTCAGTAAATTAAATTATCAGTTTCACAAAGTAAAGATCTGCTGCAAAGTAGCCTACTTGTTTTTGGCGCAGAAAATTGTTATTACCTGGCTGGAGGGGGAGGGGGGGTGGTGCGACTGACGTGGAACAGCATAACAATTTTTCGCGCCAAGAATGAGTAGGTTGCTTTGCAGAACTTTACTTTATGAAATTGATAATTTGCAGAATGGAACTGTTAACCCAACAGAGAGCCCACACAATGAGCAAACTGTAAGAGCACATATAAAGAATGAAATGAAAGAGCGCACATAAAGAACGAACAAAAGAGCGCATCAGGCTGCATCATTTGAGGTGTGCGATCGCACGCGCGCGCGCCTACACATGCCTTAAAAACTTTATAAAAGAACAATCTTTTGTTCTCAGTGAACAAAGAAAAAATTCTACTTTTTTACTTTTCACAAATCATGTCAAAGGGTGATTGCAAAATCGTTTCGAAACTAGATAAGTTTTATTAAACAATAGCTATTTTTATTCTCTAAATCCATTTGGTTCTACACACCTGAATAATAAAAACATTTACTGAATCTTCTCTTTTGTTAATTCTTCATGTTATTTAAAGCAGACACAAACTGTCCATCTCTTTGCATTTAAAAGATTAGTTTGATGTCACATTTTCTTTGTACACAAACAAGAAGAATGTTTCTTTGTGTACAATTTTTTTCTTTAAACAAAGTTTTTCTACCTAATTAATATTTCAAAAAATGTGGGCTTCGTAATTCTAAGAAAATATTCTTTTTTCTGATACATGGAAACTGAAGGAGAGTATAAACTATCAAAAATAAATCCCTTTTCTCTTTTTAAGTTTATGCCCCTCTATCCAGCATTGTTTTGACATCAGACAACAATGACTTTCTCATAAACACAAAAATACCATTCATTTTTCTTTATTATACATCAAGCGAGCGATTGCTATGATATCTTTTTCGTTATAACTTTGTTAATATGTAATAAACAACAATTAACTTTTTTTTCTCAGCTCATACTGTAATTCCATTACTATAATCAGCCAGAGAGTTTGTTTTTTTACCACACGCCTTAATCTTATTAGACATGCTGTATATCACACGCCTAAAATAATAAAATAGCCACAACACAAGTCGTCAATACGAACCTGCAGAATCCCAGGACAGCCCGAGAATTTGTTTCCAGTGTCCGGATATTTTATTATTATTTTTTGAGACTTAAACCCCGGACTAACTACGCGACGCATAGTCTGCCCAGAATAGGCCAATGGAATTTACATACAATTTCAGAGCTCAAATTAACGGTCGGACATCAGCCATTGTCCAACCCAAACGCTGGAATGTCTGACCCAAATAGATTTTTCGGTGTCTTCAAAAGAATTTGTCTTGTTACTGGTTGTCTTATTAGAAAGTCTAAGATATCTCCAATATGTAAAGATACAGGGCTGCTAAAGAACTTCATTAAAGTTTTTAACACAAAGATTTTCATAAAATTCAAAGTTTAGTCGAAAAGGGCAAAATAAACTTGCTACATACGAACTGTTGTCTACAAAAGCTTTAATTCTAATTTGTCCGACCAAAAAAACAAAAAAATCAGACATGTCTGACCAATTTTACTAAAAATGCAATCAATATTTCAAGCCCTGAATTAAGCGTCGTTTTTAGTTGAAAGAATAGATGCAGCACTTTTTCATTATTCATTATTCATTATTTTTCTATCAGCAAGACATCCGTCATTTTACTCTATCCATGTCCACAAAATAAGGCGGTTTCCACTTTTTCGTAAACCTTTGTAAACCCTGTAAATGGAAAATCGTTTTAAAAAGATCAATGCTGCTGGAACACTAGAATGGAGTTCTAAAGTTACCCCATGATTAAGTTTGTGTCGTGGGTTATTGTTTTTCTAAAGATATAAGTCATAACTTGAAATAACTTTTGTTGTGGTGCAAAAGATTTTCCATATTTGTAAATAATGAAATTTTCATGCAGGTGCTTTTGAGACAAGCGAGCGGCCAATGCTAAACTCATTTTCAAATTCCATCGGCAATAGGGAAATGTGGAAACAACTCCAATATCTCACAAATTAAAAATGGTAGAGGAAAAAGTAAACACTTTTTCAAAAGGTCTTGATAGGATACAGCTTTTGAGAAAAAAAATCCAAAATTTTTCAAAAAAGGGGCTCTGGGACTTAATCTTAATTTTTTCAATTTTTGGCTTAAAAGTGCCAAAATGACCATAGTTCAAGCTGAGATGCTCTAAATGTTCAAAATTTTATGCGTTGCTAAGGCCAAATGTATGAAATTTGTGAAATACCAAAAAAAAAAATGTTTTTTTTACCTTTTTGGCAAATTTTGGTCCTTTTAAATCTCCGAAAATGCAATTTTTCCATGTCCCTACCCTACGGTTAGTGGAGAAAAAATCTTTACTTTTGTTCAAAATTAAGCCAATTCCTTGTTGCTATGCGAGAGAAAAAATGAAAAGAAGATTTTGGGCAATATCTACTTGTGATGCTTTGTACTTAAAAGTATTTAGTGGTTTAAGCAGTGGTCGAACAAAATTTGACATTTAAACTTTTTACCATCATTTGCCACAGTGAAGTATATGATTTTAAGAAAGTAGTTAGGGTGTAATGTGTCACATTTCAGAGTCATTTTTCTGCTGCAATTTGGCTGAAAAAAGTTATTTCAAGCTTCTTGTTGAAATTTCAGTGAAAAAACTTGGTCAAAATATTTTGACTCTTTTTTGACGAAAAGTCTAAAAATTAGTCTAATCTTGGTGATGAAAGGTCAAATCTTGATTTGATTAATTACTCTCAAAGTTTAATTGTAATAGGATGCAAAAACCATAAAATAAGTTTCAGTTTTGGGACCAAAATATGGCCAATTTTGGGAAAAAGGGCAAAATTTGTTATTAGAAAGTACACATGCAGTTTCTCTAATATCTTTGCTACATGTGTGCAAAATTTTTAAGTTCTTGGTAGCTTTTTTATTCGTGAAAATATTGAGGATTGATAAAAAAGTTCGAGTTTTAGAAGTGAACAAAAGATTTTTCTTTTGACGTTGAAAATGAAAAAAGTTGAATTTCTTCACTTTTAATTGAACTTTGACTGAAATGATTGCAGAAAAAATGCCCTTGTTTTGCTCAAAAATAAGTTGTTCCAATGCATAAACATTCGACGTAAGGACTAGCAACAAAAGCATTGAATTGTCAGGCTCAAATTCAAAATGTCGTTTAGCAAAGAAGACAAGATAATCATCAAGTATGACAGAATGTATAAGAATTATTTGGGTTCGATGAGGCTCTTAACTTAAAGTGAGTTTATGAATAAAAGTTGAACTAAAGGAGGCTTAAGGGATTTAATTCATAAGATCCACGCTCAGTTACTGCTATTACAGAAGGAATGGCTGAAGATGTTGAAGATCTACAGCTAAGAAGAGATTCCTAGAGCACATGAAAGTCAAAATGAAGATATCTATGAAATGTTCTTTATTTCACAAAGCTCTGTAAGCCAAATCTCAAATCAGTGTTTAGGTTTTTCTGCATACAGATAATAAAACTTGACGCATAGAATTAAAAGTAACAAAATTCAACTTTTTCAATTTCGACCTCAAAAATAAATATTTTATTCACTTTCAAAACTTGTACTTTTTTATCAATCATCCATATTTTCATGAATACAAAAGGTGCTAATTTGAAATCTCAAGTATGTTCCAAATAAATTAGCAAAATAAAGCATGTAAAATTTTATTGCTATTAGATTAGTAAATTGTAAGTTACGTCAAAAAAGCTAGGGGTGCCTTTTTTATGAATCACCCTGTTTATTCACAATTAGGAGGTTCCAAAGGTTCCCAGATAGAAGTTCATGATATAAAAAAGAAACAATTATTTTCACAAATGTTGGCTTTCATTGGCTAAGGGTGTAAACTGGATTTTGAAATTTTGAAATTGAGAATTGTGACAATTTTTTATGAAAATTTATGATTTTATAAGACATTTTGCATAATTTTTAGGCCTCTAAAGTAAAAAATCCAGTGTTTGCCCCAGGGGTATCTGATTCGCGGTAGTGGCAAAAAATCGGAAAAATAGCCATTTTTGGCCTTTTCTTATTCATAAAAGTATTTTTCTTGGAATTTGTCTATGAAATTGCATATAAACTATTAATACAATATGAAATACATCCTAGAATAGCCATTTAGCATTCGAATAACCTCTAAATCTTCCAAAAATTGGCTTAAAAGTTCAAATTTTGCTATTTTGGGTAGGAAAAGTTGATTTTTGATGAATTTTAACGTTACGTAGCTTTTTCTCTGCTTTTCAGGATATAATTTATATCATATAGATTATATACATCACTGCAATGGTTTCTGATTTATGCAAAGTAAACAGGCAGCTGGCAATGGAGATTCAAATGATGATTGGTTCTAAGGCCACCCTAAGAAAAACGTTTGTTTCCGGTCCGCGGTCGGGTGAAATCTTTTTTACGAGTCACCCGGCCGGCTTTTTTTATTATGACGATATTATGTATCATTTGATTTTTGCTATTCCAGAATGGTATAAATGTTCGAAAATAAGCTTTAAAAACTTTATAACCAATTCTGTTGGTTTTGAGGCTTCAACATTGTCGAAACAAAAACTTAAATGACTCGAATTTTGCAACAAAAAAAAAATTCCGGCCGCCCTGGTGAGGAAGATTTTGCCCACCCGCGGACCGGAAACAAACATTTTTTTAAGGATGGCCTAAGTGGCTTCCCAGGCAGGCATTTTGCAATCTGCATTTTACGTTAGCTGTACCTGAGGGAAACAAGGAAATACTAGTGCTGTATCAAACGCAAATAGGTTTTGACAAATTGTTTCCGAAGACAGTGGGTTTTGAAATGAACTTGGAGGATAAGATCATTTTCATTCAGATACTGGATTGTTGGATGCGATTAAATACAAGAGTTTTACTGATTATGCTGAGAAAAAAGAATACAAAAATGTAGGTCACATGATCCACGCCAACATGTTTGGGGAGTTTGAGGAGAGATGTGCTGGTGGTGTCTATCTTGCAGATATTTGGATGGCATGGTTATCGACCTTTCCAGATGTTCGAAATCAACTTTCCTGCTACTTAAACACAGTTGCCAACTTGATAGATATTATGTGCAAGTTCCTATGGGCCGGAGCAGCTTTAATTGGAATCCATCTAACAGTGCCTTTCATGAATATGCTCTTAAGCCACCGAGTCACACCACGGAAATTGCTAGAAATTCTTCCAAAACTCCACAAAGATCTCTTGGATTATCCTAGAACCATGACATCCCTGACATCCTGTGGTTTACCAACGCTTCAGCCATACTATCTCGACCCTTTAAAGAAAGAAACATCTCCATATGGTGTAGCTGTTTCACTCAAGGTGAAAGAGTATGTTGATAGCTGTGATCCAAATTTGATGGAGAAGTACCTGCAACAAATGTGCAGTAAGATTGCAACCATTTTGAAAAGGAAGCGTGGAGATCAATATGGCTTTGGCGATAATCCTAACAGTCCTGACCACATATTAAAGAATATGGATGAGAAAATGCTTGATGACCCTGACGCCAAAAATACAAAGTCCATTGAGAATTACTTTGGAAACCTTGATAGAGAATTGAAGAAATCTGGTTCTCAGGGGTTTAACAAGTCATGTGATGAGTTGGTGATCAAATACTCCAAAGATTTGATAGACAGAGCAAGTAAATGGAGAACAAAAGCAAACAGAAAGATTGCAAAGGAGCTTGATGAAAAGCAGCGCCAGTTCGACAAGAAGCAACAGGAGCTGATCAGTCGCAGTGTTGATGAGGAGGATGAAGTGAGGTTAACCGCTGATAACCGGGTGATAAAGTTTGTTGCAGCTTGTAAAAAGTCCCATGGTGATCCTTTTATGACTATTGAAGAGTTGACAAAGTGCGTAGGAGACTGGAGTAAGAGTGAAAAATCGCTTCACACTGTCTTAGATTCTGAAATCAGATTCAGGAAATACTCATACATCAAAGTTAAAACGTCATGTCCTTTGTTCAAACAAAGAGGACTTACTGTTGAACAAAAGGTGAAAAATCTCACTGCCTTAATAAGTTAAGTCCCAGATGGAACTGAAAAATTTGGCAGAAATGCAAGACCTGGAGGACGCCATCAAAGCAGTGAGTAAGAGTACAGAGGAGCGACGATACCAATGGAAACCAAGTTGATGTGGAAAGTGAATTATTGATTGTTGAAAATACTGAAAAGGTAAGAATGACATGAAAATAATACTGTTTTCAACTCCGCATTCATTATTAAAACATTCATCATAAAAACATTTAAGAGTTCCGTTCTCAAATTTTCAAACTAGATTAGGATTAATTAATGAAGAATTTACATTTTTTATAATTACAGATCAATGATGGTCTTGATCTCAACTGGCCACCAAATGTGGGAGAATTTATCATTGTTGTTTTTGTTGATGGATATTATCCAGGTATAATTAATAAAGTTTGATAATGAAAATCATCAATGACAATAATTAGAAATGACGAAAACAAATTAAAAGTGTTATAATCTTTCTCAGGTGAAGTTCAAAGTATTGATGGGGATATGGTGAATTGTGATTTCATGGAACCGGCATGTATCGTTGGGTCAACAAACAACACTCTGTGGAAATGGCCGTCATCAACGAGAAAAGACAATCAAACAGTCCACAAAAACTCAATTCTTTCCATTAGACCATGCTTGGATGTGAGTAAATTCAGCTCTTTGCGTACAATAATATTGACTTGATTGACAAATTCATGTAAAAGTTGGAAGACTTTGGATATAATTCATATAATATTTACTAGTTTTTATAAACTTATATAGACTTATTATAGACTAAAACAGAATACTGAACCCCAATTTTCCCTTTTTTTTGTATTTTTCCATTTTTAAGCATTTTGGCTGCCATTTTGGAAAGGCAAGAAAAGGTCTAGAATCGTGACTTTAGCATTTTCTGAAAACATGTAGTAGTCTGAACTTGGGCCCAAAATTTCATGTAGTTTGGTAAAACAAAAAAGAAGTTACACTACTTTGAAAAATTGACAAAAATCAACTTTTCCTACCCAAAATAGCAAAATTTCGAACTTTTAAGCTAACTTTTGGAAGAGTTAAAGGTAATTTAGTGGATAAAAGGCCTTTTAAGGATATCATTTATATCATATTACTAGATTATATAGATCATATTAAATAACTTTCCTGGAAATTATTATTTCTTAACGAAAAAGCCCAAAATGGTCAATCTTTGCATTGTTTTGTATTTTTTTCATTTTTAAGCATTTTGGCTGCCATTTTTGAACAGAAAGAGAAGGCCTAAAATCGTGAATTTAGCATTTTCTGAAAACCTGTGTACTGATCTAAGTTTGGGCCCAAAATTTCATGAAGTTTGGTCAAACAGAAAAAAAGTTACACTACTTTAAAAATTGACAAAAATCTACTTTTTCCTACCCAAAATAGCAAAATTTCGAACTTTAAACCAATTTTTGGAAGATTTAGAGATTATTTGAATGCTAAATGGCTATTCTAGGATGTATTTCATATTGTATTAATAGTTTATATGCAATTTCATAGAAAAGTTCCAAGAAAAATACTTTTATGAATAAGAAGAGGCCAAAAATGGCTATTTTTCCAATTTTTTGCCACTACCGCAAATCAGATACCCCTGGGGCAAACACTGGATTTTTTACTTAGAGGCCTATTATGCAAAATGTCTTATAATATGATAAATTTTCATAAAAAATTGTCACAATTCTCAATTTCAAAATTTCAAAATCCAGTTTACACCGCCTTGGCATGATTAAACACTTTCAAATAAAAAGTATCCTTGAAAAGAAAGGCTTACCTTTCCATATATCCAAACAGAATTGTTATAACTTTTACAAACATAAAATTATTTGCATTGACAGTTGATATCAAAATCAAGAAAATTGTCAACAAACTCTCAGTTGGCGCATTATCAAAAATTCATATTTTGATTTGAAATTTTCACTGTAGCCTAGAATCATGTTTGTCCACTACTCTGTAAAACAGCTTTTCAAGGGGTGAAGCTAATAAAAAGTTATGGCTGAAAAACCAAATTTAGCATAAAAAACCTGTAATTTTTTGCTTATAACTTTCCATAAAAAGGTTCCTACATCAAGCAGTTTTAAAGGAACCTTCTTCTACCTTTCAGCAAACCCAAAATTATTGATCTAAAACCTTACCACCATAGCGCGCCAGCCCTCAATCTAAGCCCCCTGCCTAATCTCATGTTAAGAAACGCGTTTTACCACATTTTATCCGCAGATTTCAAAACCGGGGCTCCTTAAAAATTAATCGCACATTTTGATTGGACCAAATTCTGAAATTGTGTGATTTGATTGGAAAAAAAAATGAAAGACAAGAAACATGCGGTTTTAGAAAACTTCAGAAACTTCAAATGACTTTGGAAAAGATGTTAGTTTCTTGGACTCAGTCAAAGATGGTTGGAATTTGATTGATATAAAGACTGTTTTATTTTATTTCTTGTTCATTGAATCAATGTTTAGGAACTTAAATAAGCTGTGAGGAATTAATTTATAGGAAAATCTTTTTGTTTTCTTGAAAGAAATCTGTTAAATTTGCAATTTTTGTTGCTCAAGAAGTGTTGTTTTTTACAATTTTTTGTCTTCAATCAAAGATTTAGTTCTGATTTTTATTTTTTTATTTTATTATTCTTTGAGATATGATCAGCAGTTTTTTTTCCAAATGTAACACCCGTGTCTGCCCCATACTGTCTTACTTTTCGATACTTTTTTGGCCTTTATTTTGTTTGTACAGCCACAAACTCTTTTTACAAGACAAAATTTTAACATTAGCCTTAGATATAGAGTTTTAAACCCCTCCTTGACCTTATGGCCAGTATGGATTGTACGTAACTGACGCCAAAGATCTGGTAACTAACTAGTAATGTGAGAATTAATTCTGGTTAAAAAGATTGCAATTTCAAGCAATAATTAGGCTTATAAACTGGAAATATCGCAGAGCTTTTCGGAGGCTTTGCCCCCTAAACCCCACACTAAACCCACCGACTGGGGGCTTAAAGCGCCCCCAAACCTCATAATGCTGTAAAAAACACCTATGGCGTTTAAACATTGGCCGCCCTCGCGGAATTTCAAATTTTTATTGGCGTGAGCTATAAACTATTAGAATATTATCTTTGGGCGTAAGTTTTCACAGAACCCATACTGGGACCTTTTTTTGTTGATTTTCAGCAATTTTCTCAAGCAAGAGACTGCCCTTTGGAAATTTTTTGAAAGTACTAAAAACCCCATGGAAAAAAGAGTTGAAAACCCCCTGGAAAAGTTTGTCCATATACCCCTGTGGCTAAAAATGGAATAGTCAAAACGTTGTATAAAAGCAAAAAATGTATTACGATTGATGTAAACTTACTATAAAAACCAGAAATGCAGCAGTTCCAATCAAATGAAAGTATAAAACTCCATTTCAATCGTCAATGAAATGATGCTGGATGATTGTGTCTGTTGACAGTTTCGAACGGTAGAACTGGTTAGTTTCCGTCTGCAGTCTCCAGCTGGACTTTGATCAACAGCCTGTCAACCGAAGAAGCTAGCCTCTATTCGTTGTAGAACCAAGTAAGAAAAGCACGTAATATCTAGACTAAAATTTAACTTTCCAAGTTAGTGCGGGAGCGCTGACGCAAACAGACGCCAACAGACTAGGAGCTAATCCTTCCTATCACTGCATTATGATTGACAGAATGCCAGATTGACCATGACATTTGATGTTAATGATGAAGATCACGGGATCTCTGGACTGAACACCTTTTCTCACAGCTAATACTTTTTCAAGTTTTTTTATTAGTTTACTTCGTTTTACTTCATGTTTAATCCACTCAGTTGTTAGTCATTCCTTATAGTTTATAGTAGACAAAAAAGACAGCTGATGATCTCTAAAATCACCTAAAATCTGGAAGACTTTACTTTGCCTTTTGGACGAGGTAAATGTTATTTCCTAACTGATAACATATACCTCCCACCTATAACCTCGACTGGGCAAGGGATAACAATTGAAGTTGAGATTGATGGGCAATTCAAGACCTCAAATAAAACGACTTAGTTTTGACAGGTGTTTCAAGTAAATTAATATAAGACATAGATCACAAATAACTTGTCTTGTGTTCGCGTCTTTTTTGGGTAAAAAATATGAGTTGGTCGGTCGGTCACAAACATATGTAAAAAATTGTTAAAGGATTAAAATGACATCACAGCACGCTAAACCGTGGGTAGTAGCGCACAAATGCTAAAAATTATCTAGCGCACAAGCAGGGGGGGGGGCGAAATTTAGAAATTTAGTCCCCGATAACTGTCGGGGCCGCATGTCAGGGGGGCCAAAATTTAGAAATTCTGTCCCCCAACAGCTGACTTTTAAAAAGTTGAGTTCTCTATTACAATCCTATATATCTCAGCAACCAAATAAGCTTTTTATTTCTGTAAAAGGCACTATCTTTAGAAAGGGTTGAGCTATTAACCAGACGTAACTAATCGAACGTAATCGAATTAGATTTTTAATCAAATTCATCGAATTTAATCGAAATTAATTAGTTCGATTAGTTTTCGATTATCGAATCTATCTAACATGTATCGAAGTA
>JAUJPO010072331.1:0-11618 GCA_032270745.1 Tiaropsis multicirrata
TAATATTTACAATCAGAAGCTGAAATATTATCAAGATCAAGACAGTTATTTTGACATTGATCTGAAACAAGGCTGAGGTTTTGAGCAAGTTTGATTAATTCAGGGTTCAGGGCAAAAAACTCTTTCAAGTTTTTTCACCTATGCTAAAAATATTTAGAGCAATTTAAAGACTTTATGATGGAGAGAATAGACAAAAACACCCGCTTTTACAGAATTTTAAAGACACGAGCAAGGACAAAAACTTGCTAATATTCCCTTACTGCCTGTCTAGCAGAAGTGGATAATAAGTTTTTTTTTAAATCACGTAATCTCCGCTGCAAACAAATTTATATAAAAAAAAAAGTGTAATTTTTTACCTGTAGCTGTAGATTCCAACGACAGTTAATGCTCATTTTCACATTTTTTATAGAAGACAACATGAAGAAGACATAGTATAAGTTTCAAGATTTACTGTTGTTGCAAAAAGTTGCAAATTAAGATAAAAAAAATTAGTCTCTACACCAGGGAGCATAATTTACTATTTACTAGATTTCTAAAGCCTTGTTTTCATTAACCCTCCCTTTACTTTAAAAGAAGAAACTTTTGCGGAAATATTTTTGGGTATGAATCATATTGTAGTGTTTGACAGTATGACATTATACCTTCATGCAACATGACTTATTTTTCTTGTTCTTGTTCTTTTATTTTTATGGCAAAAAGACATCAAAAATATAACTCAAAAAATAAATTCCATATTGCGCTCAGTCAGCATCATGTCATCATCTACTTATAAAATAAATACACATAATACAAGATAAACATACATTTTATTTAGGTCTTAAGTAATTGAAGTAAGATGTCATATCGAAAACAATCAAATCCCAGTGTTTCACTGAAAAAGAGACAATCAACTATATCTCAAAAACAAGATAAATCCAATTCAATTAATTTTCAAGAAGTTTGTAAAGCAGTTTATATTTCTGAATTAAACAACCTGGATGAAGAAGTTTCATCTGAGGAGGAATTGATGCAATGTAAGTTATTAATTTGAGAAAGAAAATTGTTC
Organism: Tiaropsis multicirrata; assembly: GCA_032270745.1. Taxonomy (NCBI): domain Eukaryota; kingdom Metazoa; phylum Cnidaria; class Hydrozoa; order Leptothecata; family Tiaropsidae; genus Tiaropsis; species Tiaropsis multicirrata. Next base: position 1,046 of record JAUJPO010072331.1, read on the forward strand.
ATCGTAATCGTAATTGTAATCAATCCATGTGTAGAAGGATTAACATCAATAATTTCTCAATTAAAATTGTAAACCCTGTTTTTTTGCTCTTTTAAAAAATAATTTTCCAGTATTTTACTCATAACTTTAGAATTTAAGTTAATCTTTCACTCTATACTGTACTATATAATTATGAAAAAATTTGTAAGCTTGCTCACAATATCAAACCAAAATTAATTTATTTTTATTTTTTCTTACACCGAGAAATCTAATTTGGATTTTAAATAAAGTAGTTTAACCTAAATTAACCAAATCAATCATCGACATCGTATTTTGTATAATTAACGTCAATGTTTTTAGTTGAATTTGAATTTTATACATAAAGTGAAATGATTTTTTTCTTTAGTGTTACAGCAAGTTGGATGCAACCCTTCGAAGAAAACATTGTCAAAATATTGGACCCGTGAGACAGGTTAAAAATGTCATTCTTTGTGTTTCTTAAATGTATTAAAAAATGAAATTAAGAATATTGTTATTAATCATTAATTTTCTAGTTTGTCTTTAGTAACCTCGTTTTATTTTTTGAAAGAATTCTGAATATTGTGCAATATTTTTGTGAGAACCTTTTTTGACCACACTCCAAAACTCAAAATAAACGACTGTTAATAAACTTTGACTTGTCATTGAAAATAGCATGTAGAAACCAGAACAGAATGAAACAAACGTTAAAAAGTTAATAATTGATACTGTCTTTGTTACCAAATGGGAACACTTTTTACTATCAATCTGTTTGCAACAAGCTTTGATATGCTATATTTTTACTTTATTATACTGTAGATGGTTATAACTTCAAGCAATTCTGTGAAATAGCAAAACAAGAAAAACAAACGTCCAGGAAAGATTTGGTCAAAGCTTTTCAAAAGATTGACAAAAATGGTGACGGATTTATCACTCACGATGAGCTTTTTCAAGTACTTACTAAGGTACAAAGCTCAAAACATTACCACCTTGGAATTTAATTTCGCAGATCTCTTCCTGCACTTGAAAATCCAATTTTTACTTTAAATTTTAACTCTTTCTTTTTAAGAGTTTATAAGGTTGTTGAGATGATTTGAGTATTTTTGAAATGGAACTAACAAAATAAGACAGGGAGATAATTTCGGCAATTCTGAGTACTTAAATTTGGGAACTTTTGATATACAACATATCTGGTAAGCTCATTGAGCCCATTTTGACCACCAGCTCATAGCGTTTAGTGCTCATGTTTTTGGTCATTCATAACTCCATTTGAAACTGTACGTCTATCTTTAGTACTAAAATCTCTAAAAATCACTTGAATAAAAGAGACAAATTTTTGTCTCGATGCTCTTCGTTTTCCAAACTCTTTTAAGAGACTTCAAACTCAAGCACGATTTCAAACTTTAGAGAGGAGAAAGAATGACGAAAGCAGAAGTGAAGTCGATGATCGAAGATGCAGATTTTAATGGAGATGGACGACTTGATTACGAAGAGGTAAAATTTTTTTAAGGTTTAATAATTCCGGATGTGGTCCACTGACCTTGACGACCGGTGAGAACGTGCCGCCCGGAGTTGCAAAAGCTGACCCTGTTTGGGACTAGGGACTAGGGACTAAAATTTCTTATATTTTTTTTGGAAAAAAGTACATAAAACTTCCTATGCCATCCACTTCAAATTATTTTGTTTATTTTCTTCTTCTTTAGTTTTGTGAAATGATGGAAACGACAGCCAAGAAATGCCAACAAATGTACCTCGATCCATCCTCCTCTAATGATGTGCATCCGCAGTTGCGCCAAGAATCAAACAAAGGCTATAGATCATCAAGTGAGCGAAGGATAACATAATTGAGCCCATTAAAGTTTCCCGTAGTAAAGTCTCTTAAACGAGTTTGGAGAACGAAGCATCGAGTCAAATATTTGCCTCTTTTATTCAAGCGATTCTAAGAGACTTTTATACTAAAGAACGACATGGGCTCAATTTGGCAGATACATTATATGCAAATGTAGAGCCAAATTATAAGTTTATTTCTTTAAAATATAAAAAAATTCATTACAGCCTGTTTCACATCAGGGACGATCATCAGATGAGATGGAAAAAGTAAAAAATTGAACAAGTTCTACGTATATACATGTCAAATACCTTAGGGAATATCTACAGAAGTGAAGGATTTCTTACATTTTTGTTCATTGTACTTTATTTGTATTTGTATTGAATTGGTATAGTGAAATTTTTAAAGGTTGAAGTAAGCTACTAATCTGATTATGAACTTATATGACAAAGCTTCATGTTAACTGATGATGGATGCAAGTCGAAACGTTTTCAATAAATTTATTTTGAAATTTTAAAATGAACCTTCTATCATTTGTGTTCAGTTTCATGAAATTCTTTGATATTATTAACTCTTTTTCATTATTTCCAATGAAGGTATAGATGAAAAGAAGAAACACACAACATCCAGTCGTGAAGAAAAACTACCCAAGAAAAAGACTTCCTTAAAATCGTCTTTTAATCGAGAAAACAGTTTGTCATCCTCAATGAGAGGTGACGCAAAGGATCATGGAAAGGATCATGGGAGCAAATCATCACTTGGTGCTAAAGTGAAAGAAGAACCGAAGGATTTGAGCGTAAGTTGCAATCATTTTTAAATTTAACGAGTTTATTTATATGGGAACTAGTTTTGGTTATTTTAGAGACCTTAAACAAAATCTAGTGCTCGTCAAAATTAAAGTGATGGTTCGCCAAAATAAGTTCTTACCAAATTTGATACTTATAGCTTTAACCTAAATCATCCCTCTTTTGGGAAAAGGCATCTTTAATCGGAGAAGATTGGAGTATATTCCTCTTCGTTAGTGAGCACTTTGGGTGGACTTTGGGTGGATTTAGAACTAAAGGCGGAGCGCCCCACCTACTAGTAAGTAATGATTTAGACTGAAGTCGCTTATGGCGTAATTTTATTTGATACTATCAGTAGGGTTAGTTTGTATATTCTTTTAGTTTTGTAGCCAACAAAAATTTATGTTCGATATCTCGTCTTCCTTATTTTATAATTCTAGTCCTCTAGATTATGCTAGACTAGTGATACGCCAAAATCATTTGTTTCTTAGCGATGGAATTTCAATTCATTCCGTGGTTGTTTTTACAAAGAAGAAAACGGGAGCGTAGAAAGCCATCAATATCAAATGAAAGTGACCCAGCCTTCAACCGTTTGGTTAGCCATCAAACCCATTGCTCCAAAATATGGTAGGTTGGTGTTGGAGCTGCCAAATTGAGCCCATTGAAGTTTTCCGTAGTAAAGTCTCTTAAACGAACGAGTTTGGAGAGCGAAGCATCGAGACAAAAATTAGTCTCTTTTATTCAAGCAATTTTAGAGACTTTTGTACTAAAGAACGACATGGGCTCAATTCCTTTCTACAGGAGATTGAATGACCCCTATGGTCCACTGACTTATCTCCTATGTTGTTTCTGATACCTCTTGATTTCTTGTCTTATTAACAAGATGGGGAATTTGTTGTCACAAGTGAACACAGAGTAAAAATAGTGAGAGGTCTGATCCAGTGAATTAGGTTCAGGAAGCTTTCGAAGTTTTAAAAAGATTTCCGAACTCTATTTTGGGGCAGCATATTTCTTTCGTTGAGCATTCATTCCTTTTCATTAAAGGTTAAAAGCTCTTTAGGTAGAGCTGTTTTGTATTTTGGAATCATAATTTTAAAACTTCTTTGATTTTTTTGCAGGCAAATTCAACGATGATATTTTGGATAGTGATGTGACTGTCTTTATTGTTGAACATTCGTCCAGCAATAAATTGGTGGCTTTCACTAATACCACCATAGATGGGGTAAGAAGGCCTAGTTCTATTTTTCCATGTTTTTGATATTAAGTATGTGACCGCATTTGGAGGACGACGACTTAGATATCTACACCCCGAGTTAGCTAGTTGAATTGTGTCATCACATACATGTGTCATCGTGTTCCTTTCCTATCATTACTGAATACCTTATTGGTACAAACTTTGACTGGATGATAATTTTAGCAGATTTGACGGTTAGGTTCAAAAACTGCCAAATTTAGTTCCCGCCAAAATTTATTTTTCTTACAAAAAGCTTTTTGTACCAACAAGGCTGAGAGGTAGCTTCAAATAACAATTTTCATGTACATTTGCACATCAGTACTTGACAAAAACTTGAAGTATATATATCCTTCAGGTACATCTACTACATCGAGTTTTACGTTCAATTTTACATTTGCATATTTATACCTTTAGGAAAAGCTTTATTTTGGTCATTCGTCAAAAATAGTTCGCATTATTTTTATACCTCTTCTGAAAAGTAGAATGAGAGGAGAGTAAGACAGCCATGCGCTTAATTTTTAGTTTTTTTCAAATAAATAGGCCTTTTCATAAATTACGTCGTGACCAACGACTGCCTCGTTTTCATACAAATACCAAGGTGATTATGTCTCACGAGACTCAAAATGACACATCTATCAACGGAGTCAAGTTTTGATAAGCTCCTTTGGAATTCGGTTACCACAGCGCTCAATTCAAAACGAGGCAGTCGTTAGTCGTGACGTAATTTATGAAAACGTATATTAAAAGATTAATTCTACATACATCTATATGGCTTTCGTTTTTTTTTTTTAATCATTGAGAACTTTCTACTTTTCAGAAATCATGTTTACAAGCCAACTTGGATATCGGCCTCTATGACATCCTCACTTTTTCAAGCGGTGCAAAACTTTTACAAGAAGAATCTGAAAGTGGTCCCATCAATATCGTCAAAGGTTCTGGTGAAGATGCTCGATTGACCAAAGCATGCAAGTGAGAATGTTTTCATTTTGACATTTGTTGTAGTTTAAGTAGTGGGGTCCATCTTTCGCAATGTCTAATTTATTGATCAACATCGAAAAAAATAACGCAATATGGTACAAACTCGTCCTCAGTCCTTTAGGCTCTGGGTAGTCAAAAAGTTTGCTTATAAATGATTGAAAGAAGTTATTGCATTGATGGAAGCTTTAACGCACCCATAGATTTGACACTGCAAAAAAGTAGACCTAGTTTTTTTCCTTTTCAGTATTCACAAATTCATCTTTTCGGACCAAGCTCTGAGTTAGTCTTAAATCATAGATTAGACTTCTACAATAACTTTAGAAATGCCATTGTCAAAATCAGTAGTATCATGCAAACAAGTTTGCATCTAACCAAAATTAAAAAGGCATACGGGATATTTGCCATAGTAAGACAGTGTGGACTTGTCTTCGTTATTTGTGTTTTTCGTCCTGGATTGGAGTTAATCTTCTGCAATAACCAGTGGTTTATGAAAAGAAACAGATAGCTGCTTTTGCTGGTTTTAAGGTCTTCGAATCTTTAATGGACAGTCTAGTCACCAACTCCAAATCAGTTACATCGATAAATTCCTTTTGGGATTTTTAATGCTCCAAATTATCGAATTTTGTGGAAGTTAATTTCGCCGTTAGTGGAATTTCAACAAAAAGATTAGTTTTTCCTATTTTTCAAATTAGTAGGGGAGGGCGCCACTCCTTTCCCTCGATTTCCCCACTTACCCTCGCTCTAATCCCTTAATGCTAAGTGCAAAGCAGGACAGCAGCGAGTACCAGTTTTCAAGTCTTTGGTCTGACCCGCCTGGGAGTTGAACCCACAACCTTGCAAACGGGAAGCGAACTATGTGGTTGATACTCAAAACTGTCAAAATCATTTTCTTCTTCAAAAGTTTTATTTCCGTACTTCCATCTTTTTCTCACACTTCAACACTTCCTCAATTATCATTTTCAGGGACGCATTTTTGGAGATTTTCTACCGTTGTGACATGGACGGTAATGGATATGTGAATCGGGATGAATTTAACGAATTTCAATTACGATCGTCGGGTGAAAGTTGCGACAACGAGGCATGGGAGGTTGTCAAAGGTTTGTGCTTTCAATGAACAATTCACCTTTATTTCTTTCTTTCAAGATGCACAAAATTATCGTTAGCCTCGTTTCCAATCAAGTTTAGTTAATTTATGTTGTGATGGTAAATTTATATTGTTCCTTTTATCAACTTCAGTTGAGCTATAATCTGAGAATGTCTGTTGGTCTGTCTGTGTATCTGTCTGTCTGTCCCAAAACTTTGGGGCAGGCTGTAGGCCTCTAAAATTGTCCGATTTAGCTGAAATTAGTACACTTGTTCCTTGGGTGAATGAATACCTGGGGGTGTTTTTTCATTTTTTTCATTTTTGGGCTGGAAGACTAGGTCATGACATTATTGTATCCATTGAATTTAAGCCTAATCGGACAATTTTTTTTTTTAATTTCCAGCCTGCCCCGAAGTAAATCTTTGCTACCTGATACGAAATATTTGAAATGTTACAATTGGGCCTTCGAGTAATTGGAAAATACTGAATTTGAGCCCAGTGCGTTGAGCACGTTCGACTATGAAGCGTAATGGCTCAAAATGTATTTTTAGGTTTTTAAGCATCACAGTCTCGTGATTTGAAAGCAATTCCGACGAATATTTTGCATATCTTGCTGAGAAAAGTGTATTTCCTCTTTGAGGGCTTTGGCGCTGAAGGTGGAACTTGTTCCGGTTACGAGAATTATCGCTGATCAGACTATTTAAACCGTTAAGTCTAGTCAAGCATAGTCAAAAGAAAAATGAGTATGACAATAGTCTGAGATTCTTTTGTTTTTGTCTTTTGTATATATTTTGAACTTGTGTACGCAAATTGGTTTGTTTTGCTCACTTATTGATCATGTGATAAAAAAACAGACCAATCCCAAGAGAACATATTGGTAACGTGATCAATAAGTGAGCAAATTGAAATTTGACTTTTGTTTTAAACGAAGAAAAAGTTGACAAAAAGATTTATCAATACATTGCCAGACCAGTGTTTTTTAAAATGACTATGGCTTTAAAGTTAGGGTATAGACTATAAGGACATAAAGATGTCATTTTTTTAAGTGTAGTATTGATAATGATTGGTATATCTTCTGATTGTCAAAAAGATGAAATTTGGAACTGATACTTTCTCCAATTCTAATGAAATTTTCGGATTGGTCCCGAAATACCTTAGAAAATCTTTTGAGTATTTTGAGTACTTTGAAAAACATGATGATGGAGCATAAAAAGTTAGAGGTAAATCATTTTTCTTCTTCTTAATAATAACAGAAAATTTTGAGATCACGCCAACAAAAGAATTGACACCAAACGGATTCATTGATTTGAATTTGATGGAAGCAAGAGACCCTCAAGGTGGCCCTGATGAATTATGGATCACCATAGAAAGTTTCGGATATTCAAAGAAGTTACAATTGACTATGGTAAGTGATAGAATTCATCTTACGATTTGAGATCACGTCGTTCTTTTTAGTACAAAAGTCTCTAAAAATCTCTTGGGTAAAAGAGACTAATTTTAGTCTCAATGCTTCGTTCTCCAAACTCGTTTAAGAGACTTTACTATGGAAAACTTGTGTGGTCTCAATTATGGATCACTATCGAAAGTTTCGGTTATTCCAAGGTAGAGCGGAATAAAGTTAATTGAAGTTGAGGTTTTCTATTGGTTGAAAATGACGTAATATTACACCTTAGACGGTATAGGTCGGCCTGTACATAAATTTACGTTTACAAGTTTAGTTTTGACGGATTATGTACAGGACGACCTATACGCATTTAAGGTCCTAAATATAGTCTTGCGTAAACTCGCTAATTTAAAAGAAACTGGTTTGATTTACATATTTTTTCAATCAATGTCTTCTTTATTCACAGGCTTGTCCTTTCATTATGGAAATATACACCAAGAAAGGTCAAAATACTGTCTCGTTGGTTGGCGTCAGTGATGGCGGACCACCTTTACAAACCGCCCTCTCGAACGCCATCACAAGCATTGCAAATAAACAGAGCATCAAAAACAAAAGAGATTTACATTTGTTGATTGCAGAGTTCAACCAAAGGGTCACCATGGCTGTTCAAAATCAGGTTAAAACTTTTTTGTATTTTTTGTATTTTTGGCGTGGTGGTATAGTGGGTAATAACATCAACTCGGAATCGCAAGATTCCCGGTTCAACCCCTCCCTACACTAGCTCAGCTTGTCCTGAGATGTGATGTAGTGAAGTCTCTTAAACAAGTTTGGAAAACGAAGCATCGAGACAAAAATTAGTCTCTTTTATTCAAGCAACTTTTAGAGACTTTCGTATTAAAGAACGACGTGGACTCGAATTGGCAGATGAGTTATGGTAAGGTATTGGGCTTTTCCACAAAGAATCTGTGTCACCCTGTTAAGGATATAAGCTATTCAGGGGGTTTGAAATTTTCAATATCTTAGAGGCTAAAGACCAAGGATATCCAACTGGGTGTTTGAAATTTTCAGCACTGATAGCCGGTACTGTTTTTTTCTGGTAAAGCCCCTTGCTTTATCGAACCATATTAATGTATCCTCCAAATACCATAGCCTGGTTCTCTTCATTTGTGATCTCGTTTCAAAAAACAGCTTTGAAGTCATGTAGCCTTTTGAGACGTTTCGTAACAATCGGGTTCATTGCTGGGGAGTACCATAGGCTGCTTCTTATTATTACAATGGTTTTGTTTTGTACCGGGTCGTCCAAAATAAAAAACCTCCCATTAAATTAAAATTTAGAAGTAGCCTTCAGTCTTTGTATTAACAGCCTAAAAATTACACGAAGATATCATTTTTGGACTCAAAATATGGACATTTTTCAAAAATGTATCAAAACTGACTTTTTCTAGGTCTGCGATTCAGACTAAGGACCCAATAGACTGAGAAAGGAAACTTTCATAAAGTTGTTTATGTTTATTTTTCAGTCGCATAATATTGTTGGTGTACGTCTCGATTGTTCAGCTAGTGAAAATGTGCTGAGTCATCAAAATACGTTGACCATTTCTGAGGATATCGAGCCCAAGTCCATGGAAGTAAGTTCTTTAAAGAGACATTCTTTATATATTTGGATGGGTCTGTTTTTTGTCGTCAAAACTACGAAGGAAGAGGTGCAGTAGAAGGGGCAGTTAAGGTGGTTCCAGGGAAATAAGGCCTGTTTTTCAGTTTTTCAAAAGGTTTACCCCTAAATCCTATGGATATCAGTAGTCCTTAAAAAGGGAATTTCCCACTCGACAGGTCTTTCCTAACCACAATTAATGGCTTAATATTATATAGTGCGTTGGCACACTTCGATGCGAAAGTCCTTGGGCGAAAGCACATGGGGATAGTACTGACTTTTAAAGACTAGCTTTGAGAGGTTTGGGCACCACTAAGGGATATATGGTTGGTACAAAGTTGTTTTCGATTGTTCTTTGTACTGATTCCGTGAGAAAGTTAAAAAAGAAATTCCTGGAAGTTAAATTTGAGAGGGTAAATGAATGAATGTAAATCGAAATTTTACTTCTGTCTACAAATGTTACAAACGAGATTTTTTGTCAAATATAGGCACTATATTTCAATAGTGACTTTTTTTGCTGAAATGCCAAACTTTTCATCTTTACCTTACATCCAAAAGAAATTTGAGTTTGACTAGTAAGTAATTCGGCTACTAAATGGCGTCGAATAGGACATGGGTACCAACCTTTGTTGCACTTTTAAAAAGTACCCAAAATCAGAGGTATTTATGTTTTGCCTAAAAATGTAGCAAAAAAAAATAAAAATACAGCACAAAAGAGCCAGGATTCGCAAGCTAGTACAGTTGCCAAATTTGAGTTTTCTAAGATTATCCTACATATAGTAGGATAATGATGCTGTCAAAGTGAAATTTGACAATATAAAAAGCTGTTTTTCTGGATACTCGGAAAATCTTCAATAACAAAGAGACCAGTAAAGATTAGCGTTTGAAACCACATTGTCCAATGTTTGAATGGTTCAAAGTGCAGGGTCTGAATGAATTAGATTTTTAATTAGGTCTTAGTTCTTGCTTTAAGGGATCTTGAAAAGTAACTAATGATCTAGAAATGGCATTTTTGACAATATTCAAAGTTTAGATTCCTGTTAAACGAAATCTGAGAGTTTTAATGGAATTCCAATTCATTCAGACCCTGAAACTACCCTTTAGGTCTATTTTTTCAAAATTTGAGCATCGGTGTTGAGAAAAAGCATTTTTATTTGGCCTAATCTTGGAGATTATTTGGCCTGTGACGTCATTAGTGATGAGAAAAATCTTAAATTTTGCAAGAATTCTTCCTACAATATAAAAATCTACAACTGGGCCAAAAATGACCTCAATTGGACAATTTTTTGCGAAAGAAAAGCTCATTTACTCAGGAACCACCTTAACTCTTAGCTCATAGCTTTTTATTGCTCAAGCTTGTATGTTCGTCAAGCTCTTTAACTTGACCATAGAGTCATGACATGGGTACATTCGCCGACAAAAGGAATACAAGGCAACAGTTAAAACATGATCACGTGATCTCATACCCAAATGGAAAGTTTTACGGCTTCTGCAATTAAAAGTAGAAAGGTCATCAACCAATCATATTGAGATATCATGTACCAATCCTAGTCTTTTTAACCCTTCCCACGCAGACTACGTATATATACGTTTTGAAAAGGTCATTTTACCGGTACACAGTCTTTTGGTCAT
>JAUJPO010072342.1:0-25812 GCA_032270745.1 Tiaropsis multicirrata
AACGTCCACATGACATTCTGGCGATAAAACAACGTTGTGTTTTGGCGTTTCAACGTCCACATGACATTCTGACGATAAAACAACGTTGTGTTTTGGCATTTCAACGTCCACATGACATTCTGACGATAAAACAACGTTGTGTTTTGGCATTTCAACGTCCACATGACATTCTGGCGATAAAACAACGTTGTGTTTTGGCGTTTCAACGTCCACATGACATTCTGACGATAGAACAACGTTGTGTTTTGGCGCTTCAACGTCCACATGACATTCTGACGATAAAACAACGTTGTGTTTTGCCGTTTCATCGTCCACATGACATTCTGACGATAAAACAACGTTGTGTTTTGGCGTTTCAACGTCCACATGATATTCAGGCGATAAAACAACGTTGTGTTTTGGCGTTTCAACGTCCACATGACATTCTGACGATAAAACAACGTTGTGTTTTGCCGTTTCAACGTCCACATGACATTCTGACGATAAAACAACGTTGTGTTTTGGCGTTTCAACGTCCACATGACATTCTGACGATAAAACAACGTTGTGTTTTGGCGTTTCAACGTCCACATGACGTTCTGACGATAAAACAACGTTGTGTTTTGGCGTTTCAACGTCCACATGACGTTCTGACGATAAAACAACGTTGCGTTTTGCCGTTAAAACAACGTTCTGTACCTGATGGGATAGATACCATGATCCTCGATAGATAGATGTAGCTGGTTGTAGTTGTATTCATTATAATTATTTAACCCCGCCTTAGTACAGCGGTCATTGACCTTGATCACTGTGCAGGAGACCAAGGTTCGATTCCCACTTGCAGCGGTTCACTTGGCAAGTGAACGAACTTTCGCCCGGGTTCACCCATGCCATAATTTAGGGGAATTGGGTAGTTAGTCCAAGGTTGCTGACGACACGCTTAATAGCGTTAACACACTTGCGAGAATGGGCTATATAGCCTCCTGTAATTTAACCAAATAGATAAATAGAGAGAGACCATGGCCGAAGGAATGTTTTCGCATGGCAACAACGATCACCTTCAAAATACACATTCGCATCATTTTACATCATAATATGGAATGATATCCATTACGCAATCTTGATACGGAAACGCCCTGAAAAGCCGGGTGTTTGCATTGTCACTAGATTAGTTATAATTTTTAACAATAAAACTATAGGCAAGCATCCTGCCTCTTAGGATATTTCCGTATAAATTATTCCGTAATGTCGTTCTTTTGTACGAAAGTCTCTACAAATTGCTTGAATAGAGACTATTTTTTTCTCGATGCTTCGTTCTCCAAACTCTTTTAAGAGACTTTACTACGCTCAGTAATGATATGTAATGGCTATAAAAAATATAAGGGTGAAATCTTTGTAAATAAGCATACGTAATTATTGATAGAGTACCGCAAAAAAGAATTTGTGTTTACTGTGAAATAAGCAATATAAGACAAAAGAATTGTCATGAAAAGAACACAGTATAGAGTTAATGGACTTTCATTAAAACTTCGTCGTTCGTTGTCTTGGTAATTTGAACCACAAATTGCACAAAAACACCATTCTTCCTCTTCTCAACAAGATGTTAACAAAAATAATAACTTTCTAATGTGCTTGTGGATGATGAGCATATTACTGTTTGTCGGATAAGCAATTCTATTGCAAATGGTATAAGGCTTATTTGAGAAGTAGGATTTTGTTAGTTGATGCACTGGAAACTTTGAGTTGTTTTTTTAGTAATAATCTTTTAGTAAGTTCCAGAAAAGAAATACATACTACATATGTTTAGAATATAGGATATCGCAGGAGGTTTGAAATTTTCAATATCCTGAACAAGGATATCCAGAGGGTAAATATTTGAAGACCAAGGATATCCAGGGGGTTCAAAATTTTCAACACAGATACCCTAATGTTAATAAAAATCGACATCCTTAGCATGCGAAGGACACGGACTTTTTCTGGAAAGGACCAATGTGTATGCTGCCAGAGTTACAAGAGTTTAATATTTCTATGCGGCATTTATTCACACCTTTTAAAATCTATTGAAATCTGGAGATGTAATTCACGTGAAAGACATTATTTAAGTCATAAATAGGAACTTATAGCTAGAAAAAGTTGAAAGGAGTTTTCCTTTTCACTTCATCACCAGAAGACTATTACCATCAGAGGCGATTCAAAAGGTACTCAACGATTTTGAAGGAGAGTGTTAATTTCCATATAAGGAAATTGAGCGAAAGTACTACTCTCCGTCGAAGTTTTTTGAGAACCTTTTGCATCCGCCATTGACCATTATTATCATTCAAGATTTAGAAAAAATTGTTCCTATTTATATCAGAAATGTGGAGATAATTCATTGGAAGAAATTGTCAGTGTCAGTCAAATTTGAATTTGAAGCTAGAAAATTGAAAGGACTTTCTTTTTCACTTTATCATCAGAAAACTATTGCAATTATCATTCAAGATTTGGAAAAATTGTTCCATCATTTATTAGCAGAACCACACCCTGGAAATATGGCGATGCGAAAGAAACTTTTCCGTAAAAAATCATTGAGTTTGGAAAGTGTTCAAGTGGATTCAATGTACAGCAGCTCAGCATCACAGGTACGTAAATATTATCTCCAGCCAGGCACGGAATGTTGTTTCAATGTCAAAACGTTATTTGGTCGTTAAAACAATGTTGAAATAATGTTCGTTGTCTGCTGGATTTGTTACAACGTTAGGGTTCGAAAATACCGAATACAAGAATTGGCCAAATTTCCAAAATTCCTGAAATTTTTTAAATCTTTGAACTAAGAGGCTGATACAGAAGGTATGCTCAATTTTTTTGACGGAGAGTATTGACTTCCATATAAGGAACATAATGAGAAAAAGCAACAATCTTTGTTAAAATGTTTGAGAACCTTCTGTATCCGCCACTGCGTAAATATTACTTTTCAATTTCTTTGGTGTGGTGTAGGATTTTCTGTTAGTCATATATTCATCATATATATACCCCAGGTGTATACCCAACGTTATTCTAACATTTTTTCAATGTTCAAAACAACAATTTCAACCTCTCGCAAAAAGAATTACAAATGCGGTTAGTTATCTTCCAAGCAAGCACGGAATGGTCGTCCAAACAACATTGTTTCAACGTCAGAATGCTATTTGGATGTTGAAATAGTCTTGATGAAATAACTTTGTGTACCTACTGGATCGGTAATTATGTTGTATGGTATGTGGGTGATAATGAATTTTTAAAAGCTGAAAAATATTGATGTATCTATGACGTGATGTTCAAAAAAAGTTATGAAATATCCCACAAATTAGACACAAAAAGAATGTCATTAGTTAGGCAGATTGATGTTTGATACTCGGGAATCATTAACTCTTTCTATATCCACCACAAAAGAAAGTTTTAAGATTGATAAAATTGACAGTAGTCTGGACTTTTCCCCATTTCACAAAGCCTTCACCTTCACCTCACTTCACCAAGAATGTGGAATATCTAAAGACATTGTGATGTGCTGCAGTGGTACTCGTGAGGTTCTACACCTGCTCCCGTGTAGTTCGAGTGTCTCTGTATACACCATTGTACGGCTCGCAACCCTTGTAGGGTTACAGTGCTTGGCTGCGCTGTGATGCGCTGCGCTGTCCATTCCAATACATCGGGTTCATCATATTTCACAAAGCTCCATATGAGAAAAAAATTAGTATGGTAACATTGCGCAGTTTGAATTACCTACCAAAAATGACCTGTTAAGAAATTATACCAATCAAAATGAGCGAATTTCAACTCGCGCATAAAAACAATATAGGTGTCCAACCAATTAGATGGGATCCCGTCTACATCCGATTCTTACCCGACTCGAAAGTAGACGAGTCACATTGGATTGGTTTTTCCTCAAGATCTTGAAGAAATGCTCTGATTGGCCGAAATCCCTATTGATTATTTTGTGATTTTCCTGTCATTATTTGTGATTTTTGCCAATTTTGAGGTGGTTTTTGATTTTTTGATTTTTGATTTTTTTCTTGAAAAAAGTGTAATAGATTCTTTTGAGTGATTTACCCTTCGGAGTAGATCTCTTTCCATTGGGGACGAATAATTCTATGCTAATATCCCACTGAGGATGGCTGTTAAGACCTAATTTTCCAGTGGGCAGGAGGTCTAACATAATAAAAGTTTTTTTCAAATTACTGTAGTACCTGCCCCTTTTGTAGTCCCATCACCTGTATTCAATTTATTGGTGTATAAAAATATAAAAATGGCTTTAGGTTACGGAATAATATGTAATAATATTTGATTAAAATTTTTATCGTCCGGTTTAAGTGGCAGTGGCCAAGTGGTTAGAGTGTTCGCCTCCCGCAAGATTGTGGGTTCAACCCCCAACCGGGTCAGACCAAAGACTTGGAAACTGTGGTACTCGCTGATGTCCTGCTTGGCACTCAGCATTAAGGGATTAGAGCGAGGGTAAGTGGATAAATCCAGAAAAAGGAGTGGTGCTCTCCCCTACCTTCGGGTAGACAGCTAATTGAAAAGGGAGCCTTCGGGTCGCCCTCGACTGCGGTCGCAAACTTAATTACTTAAGTAATTAGAAAAAGGAAAACTATGTTGCTGAGGGTTAAAGCCATAAAAGGCGGTTAGAGAAAAACGGTGGCGGGAAAGTATGGAACATACGTGTTCCTTAATTTACCTTGAAATCCCCCGCGCGGAAAAATCTCACCCGCCTGAAAATCGTGCGCCTTAAGATCATCTATAACGGATTAGAGCTTTTCACGTTGACTATATAAGATAGGCCAATATTTGATTTACAAAAAACCGCGTTTGGCACAACAATTCGACAAATTGAAACAGGGAAGTTGAAAAAATATATTCAGTGATAAAATACATAAGTTTCGTTTGAGTGGGCTGTAGAAAAAAACTATTTAAGAAAGAGAAATTTCGTTTCACATATTTGATTTAACAGAAGACCTTTTTCAATAATAACAGATACTGCTTTAAGTGGTTATGAGGTGATTGACGGTTGGTGATAGCCTTTATACTTCGACAAGGTCAAAAGTACTATATAGTGCTGCTAAAAGAGAAATATTAAAACATCTGTCGCGACAATCGAAACATACAAAAAAAAGCGCAAAACAAGAAAAGAAAATCCAATTATTCTTAACTAGATAAAATTATCAGTTTCGATTCATAATTTTCGTGACTTTCTAAAGACTTAATTTTGAATTTTCCTGTATTAGGTTAGCCTGTATCAAACCCCATATTTTCATGTGGCTGACGATGGTAAGATATGTAATGTTTTGAAAGATTTTGTGGTCCAAGCATGTTTTCAAACAGCCTTCTTTGAAGTGTCGCATCTTTATTGTCATGTCGGAAAAAAAGGGCAAGTTAATTCTCTTGAAGCCCACACACGATATAATTTTATTCGAAATGTAAAAATTGACCCGCTGTGTGGGTTTGGTACAGGATAAGGATTAGGCTCCATTTCATGTCTAGACTTCATCAGACAAGAAATATTTTCAACCCAGCAGGCACGGAACGTTGATTTAACATCCAAACAACGTTGTTTGAACGTTCAAATAATATTGTAACAACGTTGTGTGTCTGCTGGGAAACAACGCTAATCATGTTTTATGCCCTTCATACAATCTCGTATGAGGAGAGGACTGGGGACGAGTTTGCCCTTCATACAGAGAATGATAAAGAAGGTAAAATAAAAATAAGAAATATGAGCAGTGTCGGATACAGGAAGTAGACTTTCTTATTTAAGGAGAGTAATTAGTTCCATAAAAGGTAATGTGACAATTAGTGCACTCTCCTCCATTGGTTATAGCCTACCTCTGTATCCGAGTCTGATGAGCATAAGCAACACTCTCCTTTAAAGTTTTTGAGAATCTTCTGTATCCGTCGCCATCATACATCGTTCATTAAGTTGTAGAATTAAGCACATGGTCCGACGTGTTTCGTAAGAATAAGAAATCTTTCATTTCTTGATCATGGTAATAATTAGACTAGCAAGCGTCTGGTTTTCCTGAGACACAAAACGCGGGAAATGTGCTTATAAAGTGATGCGCGCGCGCGGGCGGGAAAATATTCTTATAAAAGAAACGCCACGGGAATGAGAGGTTGTATTCAGCGAACGTAGTGAGCGTGTTGCAAGCGGAGCTGCAGTGACTAGTTACTAGTCTAGGTAATAATAATACCGAAAAGCGCAAACTATGCAGAGCAATTTCAAGGTTGAATAACTCCATTACGGCTTGAAATTTAACTAAATGTTAATTTTTGCGGTTCTTTTATATAATTTTGACCGTACAATAAAACAAAGGTGGATGGATGTCTCATTACTTCCCTCCCTCGATATGTTTAGAGATGCTTTGAGAAAAAAAAATGATTTGGTTAACCACAAGCCCCGCAAAAATCGATTGGTGGCATCACCAATTCGTGATATAACTTTCTTGATAAGTAGGGTGTAGTTCCGCGTTTGACATCCCTGCGTGTATTTTTCGCCGTGCCCGTGTTTTATCATTATGTTTCATCACATCATTTTTGTAGCCTATCCCAAACTAGTTCCGTAAGAGGATCTGCGGAGGTTTATCAGAAAGTTCATACAAATCTGCGTAAGCTTTTTTGTAAGGAGAAAAGATTCGGCCCGAGCAGAGTGAATTTTTCAGCCAATCACAGCGCTTCAATCCGGCGAATTTCGGAAACTTGAAAGTCATTTTCTTTGTTTATGAAATGTTATTTCTTAATTACATGTATTTTTGTTGAAAACAATTAACATGAGAATAAACTTTTATTGAACGTGTCATAAAAAGCTAAAAATAGTTATTTTGTAAATAACATTACGTCAGTACGTCAGTTACATAATGTTTTCTCCGAGACCAATCAGAACAGAGAAACATGAAAGACGCGCGCTGCTGGGAGAGAATACCTTCAATTTATTCTGCCGTTTTTAGGTAAAAAGACGTATGTGACATGAAATTTTTTGAGTAAAAAATGCTAGAAATGAAGAAAACACGTTTTTAAAAGGCCTGTAAAACGTATTACACTTTTTTGTATTTTTTTACATGAATGGGTTTCTTATGACTTAAATTTTAAGGCGTTTTTAAGCAACTTTTTTCAGCAATTTTGGAAATACTTGTAACTTGTAACTCACAAATATATCAAACAAAATCTGCTGCTTTTTTGTTACTTACTTTAATGTTACTTGTTTTAATGACACATACGTCCATTTACTAACCAATTATTAGAAATTGTGTTACTTACGTCTTTTCACCTGCCTTAGAAACACTACTTCCACTCAAAATTAGCGAAAACTGACTACACCACCATCGGAAAGAGCACGCTTGAAAACCCCAATTTGTGTAAAAAAAAGTTTTTTGAAAAATTTGTCACATACTTCTTTTTACCTAAAACGGCAGTATTGTTCGTTATTATATACGCCTAGTCTTGCAAATCGAGCAAAATACTAGGCTGCTTCTCAGCCTCTAACGAAACGTTCTCTCTATACGTCCCAAGGGTTTTGTATAGGTCTGCAAATCAGTCTAGACAAATACTAAAAACATTTGTTTGTTAGTCAGTGTCGGGTACAGGAGGTTGGTTTTCTTATTGAAGGAGAGTCAATTAGTTTCCATAAAAGGTAATAGGACAACTAGTGCACTCTCCTCCATTTGGTTATAGTCTACTTCTGTATCCGAGCCTGTTTAGTAGATTCTATAATTATTGCCGTACATTTCCCGTAAAAGGTATCTGCGGAGAAGTGCTGTTTTGGTTTGCTCGAGGTTGTATGTCTCCTACCTTGCTGTTCTTAGTTTAAAAATCTCAAACAAGATATTGAGAAGGTATGGAGCTGCCAAATTGAGCCCATTGAAGTTTTCCGTAATGAAGTCTCTTAAACGAGTTTGGAGAACGAAGCATCGAGACAAAAATTAATTTCTTTCATTCAAGCAATTTTTAGAGACTTTTGCACTAAAGAACGACATGGTCTCAATTTGGCAGATGAATTATATGTTGAGGCGGTATTCTTCTACACGAAAAGGCACGAAAAGATAAAATCTTTAGACGTCAAAAAAATATTTTAACCAACAACTCTCCGTCATATAGCTATAGGTTAAATCCACACGCTTTGAGTATTTTTTGAATTTTTTTTCCTTTTCGAGCATGAACCGCAAACCGGCCAATATTGTTGGTCAGTGGATGTTGGTTGAAATTCTGGCCAACATATTGGCTGGTTTGCGGAGGCCTTTTACTTAATAATTCTAGCCGTCTAAACTACTTTCTTAGTTGAGTCAACACACATATTCCTTATTTGTTACCTTTGACTTTACCCAGCAGTCAAACAACGTTATTTCACCGTCAAAACAATGTTCCACGTGTCTGCTGGCTTTACAGTTTCAATAAAACGTGATTCGTATAAAAACGCAAAAACCACGTACGCCCACGGCTTGGTCTAATCTCGGCACAAAAAACAAAAAGGAAATAGGCCTATATAAACTAAACCTGCATAAACGTCAAAAATACTTTCTATTCTCTTTGTGTTTTAACATTCTTTGGATTAATGATGGAAATCAAAACACAATCCCAGCAAGCACAAAAGGTGATTCCAACATTGTTTCAACGTCCATACAAATAACGTTCTGACGTTGAAACAATGTTGTTTGGACGTTAAAACAACGTTCCGTGTCTGCTGGGATGATACGGATTTAAAAGGGCCAAAAATTTTCCGCTTTTAACAGATTTCAAATTATGAAGAGAAAGAGGTGCTATTTAAAGGGAAAGGAAAAATAACAGAATGATCATCAGTATGAGTGAGTTGCTAAGAACTGGATTGCGTGGCTGCTCGTGAAAAAATTCCTCTTTGAATTATCATAAAAAATAAGCATACCGTGTTAAGTTATTTGTTTAGTTGGTATCATCACTCATGTTGCATTGAGAAGACGTTTGAGAGGAGTAGAGAAGAAGGAACTTGTGTTTTTTTTCGCATTCAAAATAGTTTTATTGTTTTTGTTTGAATTTTGATGCTACTGGAAAATGGAGTATTGCAAGCAGGTACTGTACCTTATGCTCATTCTTACTTTTTTCAAGGGATTTTTAAAGACTTTAGTGCTAAAGATGACGTGGTCTCAAATTGGAAGATCAATTATATGATATAGTAATATTATATTATAGTAATCGTAGTAACATTTTTCATGCGCGATTTCAAAAAGCGAAAATATACTTGCCAACTGTATTTTTGTGAAGTATACTTACCAACGGTAGTGAAAGGGATAACAAATAAACAAAACAAAAATAATTTTGAATCGGAATTTTTTCTTTTTTACAAGATCTTTCGGGTTTTTTCCTGATTCACTATTTCAAAAAACCCAGCAGGCACGGAACATTGTTTTAACATCCAAACAACATTGTTTCAACGTCAGAATGTTATTTCCATGGACGTTGAAACGATGTTGGAATAACGTTGTTGCGCACAGGCTGTTGGATTCATCAGTCATTAATTGATGATGTGTGTGTCATCAATGCATTTTTTCCGCAAAAAGCTAATTAATTATCCATCATTAGTGATTACTGATGACAACCAATTACTGGGTATGTATTATCTAAAGCAATTTAGCCAGTTTTTTCAAAGGAACATTGGAGTGTCTCCAGCACCAGCAGGCAATTGAAACTTAACCGTGAACAGACTAATCTGACACCCTTGTGTATGTGACCCACTGAGATCCGCCCCAGTGGAAAAATCTCTCAAAACAGGACCGTTTTTTTTCACCCCAGTTGAGAAAATGATATTCTTCAAGAATTCTAAAAATACAGACTAACAGGTTAAGTGCGAGGTTAAGTTGTAACCACCGCATGTAAGACGAAAATTCTTTATTCCTTTCAGATAGCTAATAAACAAACACAAAATTAGAAAGATTAGAAAGAAAATAAAGTTTTGCGGAGCTTGGTTGCAAAATCTATTTGACATATGCTTTATAGCCACAAAACAATATTTTTCAAAGAATTTTCCTGTTTGCTCATTATTGAGGTTTTGCACTGTTATTGTTGTGGTTTAGGTTTTGAAATATTTCTTGTTTTCCTCTTGCTCGATGATGTAATTTCAAGACCATTTAGGTTCCGTGTTTACTTGTGAGTACCTTGTTCCAGGTCAAGTCAAAATAATCTTTTCAAAGGTGGTTTTCCTGAAAAACTGAATTTACTAATATTTTTTCATCCTATATCAAAACGGTTAAGCTATTTATCTAGAGGTTTAAATTTTCAAAATGCTACCTCGGGCCAAACCATAATTGGCCTTAGCGGTGTCGCTGAAATTTAGACCCCCCCCCCCCCCGAAAGAAAACAAAAACAGTGACTCCTACGGCACTGCATGGTCATTACCCTTGTTAATATCTAATTTAGAACCCCTTCCTTACTTAGACAAAAAAAGGGTCAGCAGGGTGTTTTCGGCTCTCGTGAAACCCTGGTAGGATGGCAAAAAACACAGTCTGGCGTAGGGTCTCCAGGATCGGATACAGGAGGTAGGCTATCTTATTTTTGGAGAGTAATCAATTTCCATAGTACACTCTCCTCCATTGGTTAAAGCCTACCTCTGTATCCTAGCCTGGTCGCATTTTTAGAAAATTTGAGAAATATATGGAAAATTTGGAGTGGATTAAATTTCCGATGTGGATGAAAATCTAGTAGAATGTCCCACCAGGTCTGTGATAAAGGAGTGTGTTAGTCTCAAGTTGATCCGAAAATATTGCTACTTTACTTTTCAAATAACTTTGCCATGAAACAGTTGAAAGCGGATCCCTGGTAGGATCAATTTTCATGTTTTCTATCAGTGTCGGATACAGGAGGTAGGCTATCTTATTCAAGGAGAGTAATCATTTTCCATATAAGGTAAAAGGATAATTAATGTACTCTCCTTCATTGGTTATAGGCTACCTCTGTATCCGAGCCTAGTCTCAAGTTAAAGTTGATCCGAAAATATTGCTACTTAGTACCACGTTTTCAAATAACTTTGCCATGAAACAGTTGAAAGCAAATCCCTGCTGGTAGGACCAATTCTCCTGTTTTCTATCTTAAGGCAAAGGTGTAAAAACAGAAATCTAATTTAACGACAACATCCTGACAAATCAAAACAAACATTTTCGGTATTTCGCTGTTTCATTGAGTGATTACACTTTGAGATGAAGAAGAAAACACTTGAACGGGGATAGTATTCATCAGAGAACTATCTGAAACAAATTCTCAACGCAAACAGGAAAAAAGAATTTATCTTTTCTTGGTCAGAACAGGTCAAGTTACGTCGAAAGATAAGCAATTATCTTTAAAGTCGAGGGATGCATTTCATTCTATCAATGATGATAACGGTTTTATCGTCCGTTATAAAGTGATATGGAAACGGGAAAATTGTGTTGCTGCAGAGGTCTGAACCAAGGAACGGAGGTTAGTTATTGAATACCACGTGGCTTTAAGAATATTTCTTTGCATAGTAAGTAAGTAAATTAATCGGGGAAACTTAGTGCCGGAAGTACAGCAGAGTACCTTTTTTGCTAGCGTTATTAATTTAGACTAAAGCGGAGCGGCGCCACATCTGCTCTGTCAGCTCCCAGTCACTTACCGCACAATTCAGTTTTTATTTTTGTGCTACTCATTCGTTGAATGGACGAATTATTGATGAATAGATGTCGTGTCTTGTACTATAAGATAGTCTAATGACCGGGGGCACTCATATGGACCGACCTACGGTATGTGCGGCCCTTAAGGGTAGGTTTTTCAAGGTTCTGACAAAATTCAGGTGCACTGTAAGGGTAGGAAATTTGAGAAAACTTTGAAATTCTTCGCTAAAACCGGGGAAAACTGGTCGAAATATGAAAGGGTCGGTTTTTCGACAAATTTTGCACTGCACTGTAAGGGTCCGAATTTGAAAGTCCAATTTCTGGCCGCACATACCGTTGCTTTTAAATCGAGTTTGCAATTGTGAACATTTAAACACTTTTTATTTAGTATTTTCTATACATTATATACTAGCAGTAACTTTCGTTGTAATGCCACCGCAACAAAACAATTAGATAAATGAGATTTTTGTACCGTAAGTGTACGACTTTTTTTCGCGTGGATTTAATTTCTGATAATGTGTGATTGTATGACCACCCTGACAACCTGATGCTAATATAGCTGCTTTGAACAACTGAATTTTGAGCTTTATGAACAAAAATATATATCATGGTATGATAGACTTTGCTTTTATAGCAGTTGCTTTCATAGCTTTTCAGTATTAATTTATCGATAAAATACTTACAGAAAGAAATGTATACCATAATTGATAATTCTGATCTGATGATTGATAATCTGATTGAACATTTCGCTAAATGCTCAGAGCGCCTCGAGAATTTTTTTTCAAAACCGTTGAACCAACCCCGGCTCGAACTACTAAAGTACTTTTGTCAGTGGTTCTGAAACAACCTCGCTAACCACTAGGCTACCGAGCTGCTACCATAATACGAAATTTAAGTGAAATCTCTGATTGATATCATACCGCAATATTCAATTTGACGAGAATGGAAAATTCTAGGCTGCACACATTCCCTTTCTTTATTCTGGTTTTATTGTAAATTCGAAAACTAAAAAATGAGAAAAATGAGATGCGTGCAGTCTAAAAAAATCCGGGCTTATTACGAATTTGATCCGGTCCACCAATTACGACACCGGGTAGTCAATGTAAGAAAAATTTGGAGAAGCTTTTTCAGCTATCTCATATCTCACAGCAAGAGCTTAATGACATCATTTTGAAGAAGATTCCCTGACTTCTCATTGTTACATTTACGCAAATTAAACTTGATGGGAATCTCTTTAAGCGTTTTGATTCATAAAAGACGATTCCTTGAAACACTCTGTCAAAAAATACAAAAGAAATGCTGTCAAAATCTATTCCCTTGTGAGCAATTGCCAAATACCAAATGCCAGACAGTGTAAACGTGACCGAAACTTCTTTTCTCGGTTTCCATAAGTTGGTAACATTATCAAGAAGGGGTGTCTTTGTTTACAAAAAATCGGGTCATTTTTTATCTTAAGCGACATTGAATGTTTTTTATAAGAAGAAGATGACATCCGTATATTTCCCGTTGGAACAACGTTGTTTGGACGTCTAGTTAACGTTCCGTGCCTGTTGGGAATGACTTGCAGTGAACTGATGCACAGCTACTCAGTCATTAAGCATTCTATTCTATCCAACAGGCGTGTTTTGACGTCCAAACAACGTTTTTTCAACATCAGGACGTTATTTGGACATTGAAACAATGTTGGAACAACGTTGTGTGTCTGCTGGAAAGCGTAAACAAGCGTGGTGGAGCGTGGGTGAAATTTTGTGGGAGATTGAAGCGGCAAGAGAGAAATGAAATTTATACACTTCTTCGCAGAGACTACATCACGGGAAATTTAAGGCAAAACAGATAATCCACGCAGAGTATACTAACGAGCGATGAACGTGAGGCTAATTTTATGATATAATTCATTTATATGTTTCTCTGTCAAAGCCCAGGTAATTCTATTATATTCCCATCAAATTCAACGTCTTTCTTTAGTACAAAAGTTTCTAAAAATTGCTTGGATAAAAGGGACTAATTTTTGTCTCGATGCTTCGTTCTCCAAACTCTTTTAACAGACTTTACTATGGAAAACTTCTCAAATTCAAAACATTCTTATCAAAAATGTTACAGTGTACGTGTAGTGATTGACCGATTTGTAAGAAAATGACGTCATTGAGAATGATGACCCAATGACAAATCATGTTTGTTTATGTTTTGTTGCTATATATGGTTTGCTTGTAACTATATAATAAAGTAATAAAAAGGGTTAACATGACTTAAGATTTAAAAGATAAAGCAAAAATGGTTTCTCAAGGATATCATAGTGTTTCGTATGGTTCAAATAGATGGTACTTTTTTTATGGTAGAGAAGGGGTTTTCAGGATTTGATGTACCAAGAGGTATGTTTACACGTTTGGATTTAGATAACTGAGCCACAAGCGGTATTCGTGATTGCGTGAATGGGCTTTTATCGTTGCCATGAAATGCGTGAATTTCTAAAATTTTGTGAATGCTACTAGAAACTAGCTTGCTTGCGTGAATTCAATTTCCCCGATTTCCCAGATTTACGTCAAAACTGCTTACGTGAATTTCGAAAAAAATTGTGTGAATGGCTTAATTGAATGAAGAGTGACTGAGGGGCCTCATGATTTAATGACTGTGCATGATGTTATTATTTCACTCATCTGTCTCTGTGCCCCACACTGGAGCGATCCACTGGCCCGCTGACCACCTATTGCTCAAAAAAGGCAAATTAAATCGACCCAGTGAAAATTGCTCTCATTACAGTAAAATAAACATTAACGTTATTAGGATGTTGAATAAACGTTGAAACAACGTTCTATGCCTGCTGAAATACAAAAAGCCAGACTAACCTTTGCCAAGAATGTGACCCCTAGAGAGACTTTTTGGAAAACTTTGTTTAAAATTTTCCAAAAAAGCGACCCTTAGAGAGACTTTTTTGTAAATTTTGCTTCCTTTTTCAAAAACTTTGTCTCGATAAGTAATACTACTACGTTAAACTCCTATTTAGGAATGGCCTTAATAAGGCTTGAGGAAGGACGGGTGGACGACTCGCAACCGTTTTCCATAAGATTCTAGGACGCTTGATTGGCTAGATTTTGTGGGATAACGGTGATGGGTCACTTATTTTCAATACGTCATCATTCAATTTATCTCGTTTCACAGCAGGTACAAACGTTGATTCAACATCCAAATAATTTTCTGACGTTGAATCAACGTTTGTTTGGACGTCATCAAAACAAAGTTATGTGCTTGCTGTGTAAGCTGACTACTCTTAGTGGTATTGCAACTGCATGGATTGCTCAATCTAATTGCAAAACCTGAATCGGATGAGATTGCTTGGTGTTGTTCCGTGTTGTTTCGTGTTGTTCCGTTTTGTTCTGTTTTGTTCCGTGTTGTTCCGTATGTCAATAAATTTTTTCCTTCTTTTTTACACTTGTTTCTGAAAAATCGTGTTTAGATTTTTCTTGGATAAAATAAACAAATATGACGTCTTATGACGTCAAAGATTGTAGTGCGGTTGGTCGGGCGTTGCTATTTTCAACTCAAGTTATTCTTAGAATAGCTTCATAGCTTGATGACGTCATCAATTTTACAGTGACGTTTTGTTGTTTTCTTAACGGTCAATTTGTTGATAACCTTGAACCATTTTTGTTGTGTCATCGTTTGAAATTCTACACAGCAGACACATTATTTCAACATTGTTTCAGCGTCCAAATACATAACGTTCTGATGTTACAAAACAACATTGTTTGGACGTTAAATCACTCCCGAAAAACGAGATCCGTTTTCTTTA
The DNA here is from genome assembly GCA_032270745.1 of Tiaropsis multicirrata. Taxonomy (NCBI): domain Eukaryota; kingdom Metazoa; phylum Cnidaria; class Hydrozoa; order Leptothecata; family Tiaropsidae; genus Tiaropsis; species Tiaropsis multicirrata. Next base: position 15,364 of record JAUJPO010072342.1, read on the forward strand.
ATGTATTATATTTTGGATAAGTGATTAAAGATAAAGAATTAAAATAACAATGGTCCCGGGAGAGGGCAGCTAGGCAAAATCGGGATATGGCGACATGCCACCGGTCAGGGTACCTTATTTGAAGCTCTAAAGTCTCTGACAGGGTCCCAGAAAATCATAAAAGTCCAAAGAATTTACTTTGATTAACTCCGACCCGAGTATTTTAGCACATTTTCAAAAAATTATGAGAAATATTTTCCTTCTAGTTTCCGACAGGGTCCAAAAATAGGGCAAATTCGCCAAAAAAACATGTGAAAATTGTGAATTTCATAAAACTCTTTTTATGATAGTCTCCTCCAGACGTTCCAAAATTTCATTCATCCTCGTTCAAATCCTATGCAAAAAAAAGCCAAGGTACATATATACTCATCGTCATCGATACCCCTGTGTCACGTACCGCATAGGCCACGACTTGAAAAATAGGTCTGGATTTTGTTCCTGATCATAAATGAGTTAACTTAAAGCTTGAAAAACATAGATGTACTATATTTAGGAATAATTTATATGGCAATATATTCTTAGGACATTCTTAAATCTTTGGCCAATTTCATCATGAATATTCTATAAAGTGTACGCCTTAAAAAAGACAAAGAACGACAAAGACAAAGAACGTATTTCCACGATACAAGCTTTTTCGTGATTGGACGAAACATTTGATTCTACTCACTGATTGGATAATTACTTTAACAGCTTATACCCTAACCACAAAATGGTTTCGATACTTTTTAAGTGTTGATATAATAATGAAAATAATTATTAGCTATCGAAACACTCGACATGTGCAACACTACCCAGCACGCACGTTGTTTTAACGTCCAGCAACGTTGTTTCAACGTCAGTACGTTATTTGGGCGTTGAAAGAACGCCGTGTGTCGACCACCACCATATGATTCATTCCTTATGTTTAATTACCATACGAAAGTATTTAGTGAAATAATATGAGGGAAAAGCCAAGAACGTTGGAGAAAAAATAATAAATTTTATCACTGGCATCTAGCTTCTTTCCCAGCAGACACAAAACTTTTTTCAACGTTGTTGACAGAGTCGGATGCAGAAGGTATTCAAAAGTTTTGACGGAGAGTGTTGACTTCCAAATAAGGAATATGAACAAAAGCAACACTCTCTGTCATCAAAAATCTTGAGAAACTTCAGTACTGCTTGAAATAATGTTAGACAATGTGTTCTGTCTGTTAGGTTAGTTCGGGATGACATTGATTAACGTATATTTCGAGTATACGAAAGTGCAAAGTTAAAATAAATACCACATATAACTTTATTTCATTCAAAAATGAAAGCGAAACCATAAAATGTGACATAACAAAAGAAGTCTCTGAGAAAAGAATTTGCGCTATTCATTTGTGAGTCACTTTTTGTTTCGAATTAAATTAATTAAAGTAACAAATATATATATGTTGAAAAAAGGTCATTTTGTCATTGCAATAAAATTTACGAGCCTTCCCAATTGTTTCAACACCCAAACAACTTTGTTTCGACGTCAGAGCGTTGTTTGGACATAGATTGATGTACTCAAATTTCTTATAATTAGAAAAAAGCGTTCAACTTTATTAACGTTTCGGAGACTCTTGTAAACTTTTAAAGAAAAATCTTTCTTGCCTTTATTTATCATTAGACTCCTTCTTATCTTATAAACTAATTAAAGTTTCTCAGAGATGGATTACAAAGGTCTGCAAATCAGAATAATTTGTAGCCTGTACTATACCCGGCACCATTTTTGCCTACAAGCATATAATTCATCTGCCAAATTGAGACCATGTCGTTCTTTAGTACAAAAGTCTATAAAAATTGCTTGAATAAAAGAGACTAATTTTTCTCTCGATGCTTCGTTCCCCAAACTCGTTTATGAGACTCTGCTACGGAAAACTTTAATGGGCTCAATTTGGCAGGTTTTTTCCGTAGAAAAACAGGCCTTGTGAATGTTATACATTAGAGTATTATTCACCTCCCGTTCGCAAGGTTGTGGTACAACTCCTTGCTGGGTCAGACAAAAGACTTGAAAACTGGTACTTGCTGCTGCCCTGTTTGGCACTCAGCATTATGGGATAAGAGTAGAGGGTAAGTAGAGAAATCCATTGAAAGGAGTGGTGCTCTCCCCTACCTTCGTGTAGAAAGTTAATTGAAAAGGTCGCCTTCGGGTCGCCTTCGAATGCGGTCGCAAACTTACTTACTTACTTACTTAGTATATCATTAGAGTATTTTGGTCCTGACCGTCTGGTAAATAATGACTGACTGGTCCGTCTGGTAAATATTGACTGACATCAAGCTTCTTATGTTGGAGCAATGTTTACTAAAGTGACATTCAAACTTTCAACCAAAGATTAATTAAAAATATATTTTTAGAAATGTTTCCGAAAAGAGGGGGGGGGGTTAAAATGCACTGTAACGGTTAGTTTTTCAGTAAATTTTGCACTGGACACTGTATTAACGTCCGAATAACGTTCGAACGTCAGAACAACATTGTTTGGACGTTAAAACAACATCCCGTGCCTTCTTCGTATGATAATGCAACCCGTAAACACTACAAAAATATATAATAGGCTTAGATATCCAACAACTGCATTCTTTTTTTATATAACAATTTTCTTACGAAACCTATATATGCACAAAATCAACATATTGGCACTCGAAAGTTTGTAAAAGGTCATTGCGTGATGGTTTATGTGATTATAAGAAAATAATTCATTTACGTGGTAACCCGCTGTTCATCATGATGCTAAGTTGTATAAAAAAACCAATATGACGAGTTCAACTTTTGATGTATAAAAAAAGCTGACATTAAAAGCGCTGACTAAGCAAGTATATTATGAAACTCTTCTGCCGAATTTGAAAATATCATTACAAAGACATTGGTAAATGCAGAAAACTTTACACTTCCTTTGTTACTACAGTACTGATCTGTAAAAGTTTTACATTTATCACTTTAACATTATCTTGTTTTGTTTTCAAGAAATCCTTCTAAAGTTCCAAAGGAATGCATTTGGCACAATCATCTCACAACTTATTAAAACAGTGTTAACAAGGCTAAAAGAAAGTTGATTGACGTTTGTGTTTTTATAAGAACTTTTAGACTAAAGATAGTTTTCTTTTTCACAAATTTTGAAAATGTGACGTAGAATCAACTAAAATTTGAGTTGAGCTGTAAAAATCTAGTTGATACCTTTCAGTTGATTTTGTTAAAACTACATATGGTAGTGATAGTGAACATTTGAGCTGACTACTGGAGCTGACCTCTGAAAAGAAACTTTTTAAGTTAATTATACATGATTAAATCGCATTAGGTCCGATTGCTGACATAAGCAAATTCTGCAATCAGAGCGGAAAATTTTTGAACACGTACAACAGTAGTAATTAAGAAAGTTTTTCCTCCAAAATCTTTTTTGTTCAAAAGAGGAAAGCCAAGAGTTTCTATTGTCAGCAAAATAAGAAAGCTTTCTTTGTGCGAAATAAAAAAATTATTTTTCTAAAAGTCACTATTAGAAACTAAAAAGCAGCAGTCATTTCGAAACTCTCTCTTATTTTTTTATCTTATCAGAATAAATAATAAAATAGAAAATGAAAGGGATATTGCCATTAGTAAGACAAAGACTCAGAAAAAAAATACTTTCGAGACTTCACTTTCGACTCTTTGGTGTGTCAGTATTGAAAACAGCGAACGAAAGTTGATTTTTTCTCTAAACACTATATCCTTGGTTTCTATGTCAAAAGGTAGGGAAGAAACTGAACATGATAAAATATGATTACAAGACAAATTTTGATATTTTGGTTTTTTTTCGGCAGCGGCTTGATCTGCTAAGTTTCACAAACTGGATAAGGCGAATGAAACTGTAGCAGCATCAAAGGCCGGTGTAGAAATGCGGCCAATAGTGAACTTAGTGTGCGTTTTTTTAACATTGTTTCAGCGTTTTTACAATGTTTTAACGTTGAAAAAGCGTTTTGTGTCTTCTTGGCTATGTTACATTAACATTAATGTACTGACATTCATGTACCCAGCAGACACAAGGCGTTTTTTTTCAACGTCTTTTCAACGCTGAAACCGCTGAAACATTATGAAACAACATTGAAAAAACGTCTTGTGTCTGCTGGGTACATGATAATGTCAGCATATTAATGTTAATGTGACATAGCCAAAAAGACACAAAATGTTTTTTCAACATTGAAACATTGTAAAATGCTAAAACAATGTTGAAAAAACGTCTTGTGTCTGCTGGGTCAGAACTGAAAATAGACTTGGTTTCTAAATTCTATAGTTATGATTCTTAAGATGTTTGGAAAAAAATTGGCTAAGCGAGGCTATATACAAAAAGCTTGTCGACAGATCTAAGACTTATGTCAATCAAAAAAAAATTTTTGCGGCCTCAAATTTTGTTGCACTTTCACCGACAAACGGATTTTAGAAACTGTTACAAATCCTTTGCTTTCGATTGAAGATGAGCTGATTATAGTCATATTGTAGACAAGGAGTTTGATTTCAAACGAATAGATACTTTGAGACACACGGTCATCGTGGTTGGTTGGTGCTTTCCTACCTAACATTCTTAAAAAATAGTTTTGATCATTCGTTCCAAGGACGTTTTTAATGTTGTTACAAAAGGTTTTCTTTGCCAATGGGTAGTAGAGAGGGAGAGCTTGAAATATTATTACTTTTATAATTACTGAGAGTTGTGCATTTCCCGTTTCATTTCATTCTCATCAATTCACCAACTTTAACTTTGCTTTCCAACCTAACCTTCTTAGAGAGTAGTTTCGATCATTCCGCGAAGGAGGTTTGTAATATTGTTAAAAGGTTTTTGTTTGTCGAAGGGGTAGTGTAGTAGAGAGAGCTTGAAATGATCATTTCATTCTCATCAATTCACCAACTTTAACTTTGCTTTCCAACCTAGCCTTCTTAAAGAATAGTTTCGATCATTCCGCGAAGGAGGTTTGTAATATTGTTAAAAGGTTTTTGTTTGTCGAAGGGGTAGTAGAGAGAGCTTGAAATGATCATTTCATTCTCATCCATTCACCAACTTTAACTTTGCTTTCCAACCTAGCCTTCTTAAAGAATAGTTTCGATCATTCTGCAAAGGAGGTTTGTAATGTTGTTAAAAGGTTTTTGTTTGTCGAAGAGGTAGTAGAGACAGCTTGAAATGATCATTTCATTTTCATCCATTCACTAACTTGTAAATGGAAAAGGACGAACGTCTCATCATTAGAGAGGCTTTGGAGTTGTAAATGAGAACTTTTAGACTAGATTGGAGCCCGTCTCATTCAATTCTTAAACTTAAGTTGATTCGTAAGTAGACGGGTCTCTTTAAAATCCGTAAGAAATGCTCTGATTGGATGAAATCGCCTATAATTTTTAATATGCGTGAGTTGACATTCCTGCGATTTGATTGGTTTAATTTCGAAACTGTCATTTTTGGTAGGGAATTTAAAATGTGCTATGCTACCAAACACTAATTTTTAAATATGCTGGGATAGAAAAGTAAAATTTATGTGTAAAGCATTTCGAATTTATGGACACCAGTAAACATAGAACTTCATACGTCAGTTTAACATCCAAACAACGCCTTCCAGCGTCACGTGAACGTCAAAACAACGTCTTGCGTTTACTGGGTACGCTGTTGAATTCTATCTGACTCCGTTTTTTCTTCTTGTTTTCAGCAATATTCGATTGACATGAGCGATATGAAATATTTTGACCCTTTACACTCATCATACAGTGCAAATTTACTCGACGAAAGTTCAAATGAATTTGATGAAAAGATCAGACAGGTTAGTTTTTATACTTGTTTTCCTGACTTTCTCCATTTCATTTTTCTATTTAGTTACAGTTGCAGGAGGCCTTTTCAACCCATTTTTGAAACTATGGACACTCTTTAGATAATCGTCGGCAAGGTTAGGTTCATTCACTTGCCAAGTGAACCGCCGCAAGTGGGAATCGAACCTTTCTCTCCCGTGCGTACAGGAATCAAGGTTGGTAACCACGGCGCTTTACCCGGGTGAGGAGGTGTTTGGACAAGGATATGTACGAGTGATAAGGGTTCCTATTTCAGACTCTTTAAAAGGTCCCTTTGACACAATCAAAATTATACACTAAATCAATTACACGAAGTTGCGGAATCTTTAGATTTCTTTTGTACATCTAAAAACCAAAACAAAAACAAAAATACATCAAGTTTTGGTCGCAGAACCAAAAATACCAAGAGCTGTATGATTGCGCAATCCATCGAATAAATTTCTTGAGTGGTTTATAATATTGTGCAGGTATGTCACATCACGTATTTATTTGAAAGTATTGTTTGTTTTTGGGTAGAGATGGATGGTTTGCGGTGTTAATGTCATGCTGTTACATTTTGTTTTAGTTCTTTGAAATTACATTTAAACATCTGTACACCCCTGTCGTATCCCCTGTTATTTATACGTTCTTTCAACGGACGTCGGAACAACGTTGCTGGGATAATGAGATTACGTTACCCGAAATAAGTCGAAGGAGGACGGCAGATGGTGACCTGTGAACGCGTTTTTCTTCAAAATCTAGCCAATCATAAGCATCCTAGGTTGTGTAGGATGACGGTTGTGGGTCGCTATCTGTCGATTTATCTTGTTTAACTCGTGGATTTGTAATATAAATAATGTAAAAGATACCAAAAAATTTCGGTGTGCGATAAGATTATTTCCAGTAGGGATAAAATTTAACGGTTATCTTTCAACTAGGAACAGTTTTTATGAACCTATTTTGTCAGCAGTGGGTTCGAGTGTCCACCAACTCCCCACCAGACCCACAACGTTAATCTAACATTGTTTCAACATCCAAATAATCGGTGGACACTCCAACCCACTGAAATAATAGGTTCAAAAACTGTTCTTAGCCCAGCGTTCTGTGCTACGTTCTTTTAACGTCCAAATAACGTTCTGACGTTAAAACAATGTTGTGTGACTACTGTGTTATCAGCGTTGTATTTTTGTTGTATTTCATCAAGAAACTATAAATAATTTCATCAATTAAAAGATTTTGTAAAAAATTACATCTACATCTCAAAAGTCGGAGAAAGGTCAAATGCTTTATAATTGATAGGGGTCAAATTTAAAAAATAATTTCTTATAGGAACAAAGTGTTAAGAAAACCCAGTAGACACGAAACGCTGTTTTAACGTCCAAACAAGGTTGTGTGCCTGCTGGGAAGCCTGTGACCGTTCTTAATTTTTCTCAACAAATATCAAAACTCAACCAATATTTTTTTTCAATTATTTTTAAAACTATTTATAAGGGCCATTTTGCGATTTTCAAGCGATCTATTTTTAAAGAAGTCCTAAAATGTGTTCTTAGCATGTTCTTAAACTTTTTTGTTTTTGTTATTGTTTGTTTGTTCTTAGCATGTTCTTATATGAAGTAAAACGTGTATTGATAGCATTCCAGTCTTTCAAATCAGCTTTTATTTCCTTTCTCTACACTCTTTTTTTATAAGAACATCGAGCCTCAGATTTGGTGGTGAATTTTACCAAAAAACTATGAAGAACTCACAATTTGAGCGTGGAAATTTTTCCAAATGAAAGCTTAGACCAAGGGAAGCATTTTAGGCATATATTTAAGGGTAGGGTTAGTCGGAAAATTTGAGAAAATGTTGATCAAAGTTATAAGAACATCTGAGCCTCGGTTTAAATTTGCTGGATCTTATATTAAAAATATATATATCTTATATTGTATTCAATTCGAAAATAGCCACTACACAAAGAAAATATTGCGGAAGATACTGTAATGTCAAGTGAAAGGTCAACCAATTTAGTTTTTTTGTGGTATTTTTATATGTACCCATATCCAACCTTTTGAACCCTATAAACACTGCAGCTAATTTATCATAATTGATAATATACGTGCATAAATTTTCGAGATATATTCATTTTGAAAAGTAAATTATGGTTTTGAGTTGTATGTAAATAAGGCACTGAAAATACAGTTTCATGTAACCCTGCAGGCACACAACGTTGTTTCAACATTGTTTTCAGCGTCGAAATAACGTTGAAAGAACCTTGTTTTGATGTCAAAATAACGTTCCATGCCTGCTGGGAAAAAGTTGGGTTTCTATATAATTGTTACATTTTGTTGGACCAAAATTCTTTTGTTTGAAAAAAATCGATCGATCAGTACATCGAAAGGTCGTTATCGAGCGTATGGTATGGATGTATATATTCAAAAACATCTTTTTGAGGGGGGGGGGGGTGTTAGCTCACATGTGACCATGTGACTTTTAACCTTATAGGACAAAACCAAGTCGGACATGGTGACTAAGCCTTTTTAAAGTGACCAAATTTTGTCCGACTAAAAATTTGCCTATATAATCCGTTTTAACTGTTTAGTCAGATAAAAAATTTGGAGGTTGCAAAAGTTTTGTTCGACCAATCAATACCGATTAAAATTTTGTGCGAATAGGTTTTGCCCATATAAGGTCCTCTGTTTCATAGTTACCATAGTTACCATAGAGTCCCCAAGCCTTTAAACCAAAGATTTGGGATAGGGATATGAGAAACGCGCTATTCATGTATAGAATACGTGCTGTTATACTTTTTTGTTTCTTTTGAAATCATTGAAATATAACTGCAATAAAAACCTTTTCTGCCAATCAGAGTAAGGAATTATAAAACCTCTTTGCCAAATTTTTTGAGCCCGTGCCGACTTTACCAACAGAATCCTGGTAATATTTTCTACATGGAAAAATTTTGTGTTTCAAATAATCAACATTCAAATAATAATGTCTTTTAATCATCTTTTTATAGTCGTACATACAACAGCACCTTCTGAGAGTTCCGAATTGAAAGGAAAAGAAAGGAATATTATGATAAAAGCTTTTCTATCAATTCAATTCCTATCTTTCTTTTCCATAAATCTCGGGTCTGATCTGAAACCACTTTTTGCAAAACGTAGAAAATGTTTGTTAAAACTGTGGAAAGTGGTCACTGCACCTGTAAGAGTCCGATTTTGAAACCCAAACTTTTGTCCAAACGTACGGTAGTTTTGAGATCGAATTCCCCTCGTTCGAGTGAGATTCTCTTCTTCTTAACTTTTAGACTCCCTGAACTATATCTAAACTAGCCATAGCTTACACTAAATTGCCACCTGCATCAATCCATTACAAATGGATTAAAAAACATTCAGTATATATTAATTCAGTTTCATAATGCATTTTTAATCATGATACATGAAAAGTGAATAGGAATTTTAATTATAAATGTTTTAGTTTTGTGGGTTTGTTAATTCTGCAATTAATAATTTTTCTATGGAACTCGGAGCTTGGTATCAAAGTATTAAAAACAAGAACCGTTGTGTCAACAATCAAGACAATGGGTGGAGTCATAAAGAATTAGAATATTGTAATTTTGTGTCCCCTGCTTTTGAAAAGGGTTGAAATTTCCAATTAGACATAAAAAAATAATATTAAATGTAATATTGGATAGGTTATGATACCTTGAAATACCTCTACAGGTCAGCACCACATGAAAAATCACTATATACACTAAAAACTGCAAGCTTGACAAAAGTAGGTAAATAGAATACAATAGATCCAGATAAACCTCAGATTCCAAGAGAAGGACTGACAATAACACCATGAAGCCGTATATATTTATGAAAAGCTCTATAAGTTTTGAGTTACTTAGTTCTCATTTCAGCCCTTAAAAAACTTTGAATTTGAGTTTTGGAATGCAGAAGGTAGGTATTGAAAAATAAATTATAAATTTTCAAGGAAAAAAGTCAGAAAATTTTAAATTTCAGATGTAAAAAAAATACTGTGAATAGAAAAAACCCTAAAACTTTATAACAGCATTAAACTACCCAAAATTGCTTTCCAAAAATGTATAACATTATTTATATAATTCGCTTGTCCCGCTGGAAAATTATAAGGTTCAAAAGGCGGATAACTTTCAATAAAAATGTTACCGCAAAGATTTTGCCAATAAATCTCACGTACTTAGCCAGATTTTGATGAAATCGTTCAAAACAGTGTTTCTTGGATGCAAGTTAACACCACATGTTTTACACATTACAGCATGAAGAGAGTTCTTTCTTTTGGTGAGCCACAAAATATATAATTTATATTATTTGGCAATACGGGCTTGGCCTAGTACTCGTTTTAGCCTGGCGCTTAGACGTGTTCACAAAAGTGTTTCAAAAACACTTTCAAGAGATGTATTTATCTTCACTTAAATCTGCATGGACCTCGTGCTGTCTTTTAGGTAAAAATCTGAAGTAATATTACTTTGAACCGTTCAAACTTTCAAGTCCAATTCTCCTTGCTTTCCTTGTTGTTTTTTGATTTCGTGGGTTTGTTAATGTTGCGGCGGGCATTTACCAGTTACTCTTTGATGTAATTCCTGCATTTTAGGATGACCTTTTTTTCATTTTGAGAGTTGAAAGTTC
>JAUJPO010072343.1:0-11616 GCA_032270745.1 Tiaropsis multicirrata
TATCAATTTTACAATTGGGCCTACGAGTGTGGAAAATTCTGAAGTTGAGCCCAGTGCGTTGCGCACGTTCGACTATTGGTATACTCTGTGCAGATTGTCTGTTTTGCCGTAAATTTATCTGTGAAGTAGTCTCTACAAAGTAGTGTAGAAAATTCATTTTTCTGCTGCCGTCTCAATTCTATCACAAAATTTCACCATGGTTGTTTATTCTTAGTTTGAATATTCTCAAAGTAGAAATTGCGAATGTTAAAAGACACTCTACAGTAATGAACGTTTGAATTTTCCGTAAAAAAATTGGTGTGTCTGTGTGTGCGCGCGCGTGCAGACAAGTGTTTTCGAGACCACGTCTCTAAAAGCAATTATCTGTTCTCTGGTTCGATATTTCACGGATGTCATGTAAATACCGATCCGGTACGTCGCGTGTATTAAAAGTAGGTATTAGTCGGTTTTTATAATACAGTTGAACCCATGTAATTCGAACTTCTATAATTCGAACAAAATATTCGTTCCCGTCCGACTTAATCAAACTTATCACACTCCTATAATTCGAATTAAAAACTCCTATACAACTCATGTAATTCGAACGAAATTCTCGGTCCCTTGAGAATTCGAATTACATGGGTTTAACTGTATAGAATAAACATTTTCACGATCGAAAATGAAAACACTGTAAATAATTTTACTACAGTATCACTCCCGTAAAAACTTATTTCTCGATATTCTTTTTTCTTATTTTACGAACTAGTCTACCCGTATGCGCATGCGTTCAAATATTTCATCATGGACCCTCAACTTCGTGCCCCTACTGTTTTATTAATTCTTTTCTTATGCATGCAGATAAAGTGATAGATTAAAGACGCTTGGCATGGATATCCGGCGTAAAAGCGTTAAGATTTGCACTGATTTATAAAGAAGGAGAGCATTTTGTTTATAACAACATATATGCAACGTACAGAGCGCACTATGAGTTTAATCCTATTGAGACTGAATTCTCTTACCTACTAAATAGACAGTATGAAATCCACTTGGTAACATTATTTTATTTGTAGAACCATTTGGAAATTTAAAGGACAGTGTTTGGGGGGCTAAAGTTCAGTGACACCGTGAGGGCCAACCAACCATGGTTTTGCCCGAGGGACGATTTTTTAAATTTAAACCTTTAGATAGTCTAAAAATAGCATAGTAGTTGGAGTAATGATAGTTGTGGCACCCGGTTCCTACGACACTGTCCTTTAGTCCTTTTCGTCCTTACAGTGAAGTACAGTGCTAAATTTTCTCAGATTCCCTTGCCTTCGTGGTTCGAGGGATTTTGTTTGCACATACCCGTAATCCCTAAACCCTAATACATCGGGTCATTATTTATGTACAGCTATTTTTTTATATCTGTATTCATGCTGGTTTTAGGAAATAATATGATGAATAGGATTGACCTCGCTGAATGATAATTTATGATAATTGCCTAACATATAATATATTTATGGTATTATGAATAATTTAGCAATAAGTTGACCAAATGAAGAAAAAACATGCAAACTTGTATTATATTTGCACTACGGGGTTTTGGGAAGTTAATCTAAAAGAGGAAAAAGTAAAAAAAAACACCAAAGACAATCGATCTCCTGTTTTGCTTATAATTTCTTTTAAACCGCAAATTTCACATGACATTTTAGAATTATTTTCGCGTTTGATTTTTTTTCCAGGTTTTTAAGGATTTCGAGTAATTGATTTAGCCTTCCAGACAATATTGAAACTAGTATGGGTCCAGACTATATTGATATACATATGAGGTTTGCTGGGCTTAAAATGTGACGGTCTTCACTTTTTCCTTTAACGAAGCACATAGGATATAATTCGAAATTCTCGCGAGAATAAGAAAAGTGATCAACAAAATTATATTGAAACAAAAATGAAAGTAAAAGAAAATACATAAAAGCTAATTTTTTTCATGAGAAATCAGAGACTTGATTGAATAAAAAAAGAAAACATTTATCAAGGAGTAGGAAGAATATTGGAATAATTTACAAGTAATTATTTTATGTACTCTCGGGTGTAAAGTATAATTGACACTTATTAAAAAACTCGTTAAATATTTAATACATTGATTGTTGATATTTAAAGGAATTTTTTTATTTTCGAACAACCTTCTAACACGTTACGTAATCGTTTAGGGGAGGAGTAGCCCAACCCATTAATAGCAATTAATTAGGTTTTATTTTTGTGTGTGAGAACCTTTTCTTTTTTTTTTGTTAAATTTTATCAAATTAAGTCTCGAAAGTAAAAGAATATCTCCTCTAGTTGCAGTCAAAGTAATGTCATTTTTTCATTAAACGCTGCGTCAGAGGCGCCCATTGCAAAGCGGGAGCTGTGAATATAGCTGCATAAACGACATTTTTTTTGCGGTAACAATCCTATTTATCTTGGGAAAAAATTCTAAAAATTCCAAAATCTTGATATAAATTCTCATGATGGCTACGTGTTTTTTTATTAGAATGTTCTTAAGTTTTCTGAAAGTCAAGCTTTAAACTGTTCTTGATATGTTCTTAATTTTACTGAGAATCAGCCATTTTAGCTGTCATCAAGCAACTTTTTGCAGAAGTTATCATAGAAAAACTTTAAATGTTCTTAGGATTTTGCTTTTTAAAATGGATTGTTCTTATATGAAACGTGTAACCATTAGCTAAACCAGGCATTATTATCCCGATACAAAAAACTTGCTAACCAAAACCGCTCGATATTTTGTGAATGGTTCTCTTTAACTTCTGCCTCATTTTAAAAGCCAATGATTGTTTATAATGATTCAGAATATGACTTTTAGATCTTTTACAGAACACGCACTTACGTATTTCATTCGATTGATAACACTTATTTTGATACAAAAACAGAAAAATCAAACAGGAAATTTAGGAAGTGTTTTAGCAGCACGTAAAAGATGACATTTTGGATGAAAAAAAAGGTGCTAATGTACTAACGGATATTGAATGAAATGAATTCTTGCACGAAGTCTGAAAAAAGAGATTATTTTTGGGTTACATATACACTCGCGTGATGACGTGCTGCAGTATTAGGGCTAAAACATAATATACTGTAGACTTCATATACCTCTCACCCACCCCTCACGTCCTTGGAACCGAGGGCACTTCATTGTAAGGGTCCGATTTTGAAACCCAAATTTTAATCCAAACAGTTTTGAGATGACCTCCTTCTTAATTCATTACCCTGTTTTCGTCGATAACGATAGGGCATATAAGTCATAAGAGTATATTTTTAAACCTAGACCCAATTTCTGAAATATATAAAAACACCAAAAAGGAAAAAGAAAAAGAGAAAAGAACATTAATAAAATCTATTTAAATACAGTAAAAAACTATTTTTACGCTAAAATTTTGCAATGAGTTGTTTGTCCTTTATGCATTTGGAGTTATTTCTGAGCCAAAATGCGGTTGCATATTGTATATATATTATAATGATCACATGCTAAATCTCACATTCAAAAAGAGAAGGAAATATTGTTTTATAATGAGCGTTGCCCGGGGTAAATAAACAAGTTCTTGTTCATTTTTTTTTGAATGAATAGAATAAATTAAGCCAAACGTGAGTACAAAAAGCCTTTGAAAGTCATCTTTTAATCTCATCTTTTGCGATTTGTCTCCCATTCTGGTAGCATGTGTCACCCAATATAGATCATCAGTTGGATTGTATTTTTGAATGGCGTTCATTTCTAGGTCTTCCAGAGAATAAACAAGAAAGAAAGACCCAGAGAACATCCTTGGACAAGACACTTCGTTTTGGTTTTATCACTACATCCGCCGCCATTATTGATTGTTTATTTTTTTTGGACGGCTGCTAGCCATATAAGGTAAGGTATTTACCATTTATGGAAAATAAGGATTAGTAGGAGGAGCAGATGAGTATTAAAAAACGGGAAGAAAAGTTTATCTGAACATGCTCCATATATAAAATCTATACAGATATATCATATCAAGGCTAAGGATCATATTATATATATAAGTAACGATAAGAATTGTTGTGTGTGTTTTTTTGCCTGTCTACCAAGTCAGTTTGGCTTGTATTATTTTGTTTCGCCGAAAAGCTCAGCGGGATTTCTTAGACAATCTTATCGATGGAATACTTGTCCAAAACGTTTGATGAGACAAGCGAACAGCAAGAGGAAAAAGTTACTCTGTATACACCTGTAAAAAAAAGAAAGAAAATGAATCATAACTTTTATACAAAAAAATAAATCTCTATTTTAAACATTTTTTTGGGGGAAATGAAACAATATTCTTTGTTGGAAGTTTAAAAAAAAAAGAGACAACTTTTTTTTATATTTTTGGACTGTTACTAATATAAGCAAAATATTAGCTCGATTGACTGTGGATAAGTTGATGTCCAAAACTCTAGCTGATCCTTTTTACTTGATGTGATGTGAAGTAAAACAATTTGTAGCCATTATTGGCTTCCCAAAAGATCAAGTATAGAAGCTCAAAAAAAGACTTATTGCTAAACCGCACAGTGAATAAAAAAACATTTTAGAGGCGGAGCACTACATTTATTATGTTCACTCATTAATTTCCTTCTATTTGACACTTTGAACAAAAGAGAAAAAAGTCTCAGTTATAACATCTACCCCAAACGTTGTTTCTCTTAACGCTATCTTAAAGTAAACAAAATAATAATAATAGAAAAAAGGATAAAATGAAAAAGTTAAACAAAAATTTTTATGTGTCTAGTAAATATAATTTTTTTTCTTTGCGATTTTTTTTCCTTTTTTAATTTTATTCTGAAACTGAAAAAAAAAGTGTTTTAAATTTTTTTATATTTTCATCAAAAAAAGGAGCTAGAAATTTGTTTTGTTTTTGTGTATTTTCTACACGACATTGTTGAAAAGAAAAGCTAACCACATGAGGCTACAAGAAAAATCATCACCTATCAGCTCATAAATGGAATTCAATCAAATTTGATTGACAGGTCTGGTCAAAAGAATTCTTTTGCGTACTGGGTGAAAACAATAAAAAATTATTTAGAGCTGTCAATCAAAGACCATTCTCTCCTCCTATTGGCTCGTCGGATTTGATTTGTAATGAGCCCGTGCAGCTGGCCTCTTATTACATTTGAGAAAACAATCGACTGCCATTATCATTCATAACACGCTGAGTAATTTTGACGAAACATTCGCGCGGAGAAAGAGCGAGGGAGAGAAAGAAAAAAAATAGAGAGATAGAGAAATATCTCGTGCACACAACACACATATCTATACTTCTCCTCTATTTTATTTTCTCAGAATTAATTCAACAAACGACGGCGTCGACATCAGACGCTAAATAGAAGGAAAAAAAAGTTACACAAACTTTTTTTCTAAAAATGCGTCCATACGTAATAAAGAAAGACGATCCGAAATTGGGAGCCAATATTAGCAATGCCACGGTATGTATAAACCTATTACAACTCAAGAGGAGAGAATGCGCTCTCTTTTTCTTTTTTTTTTGTTCGACCAGGGTTAGCAATCATTTCAGACATTAAAAAAACACCCCCCTTTTTAACAGAAATCTCCGCCCCTAATATTAAGATCTAGTTATATGAAGGTTTTTTTTTTTAATAATAAAAAAGTGTTTTCTTCTGATTACAGAGTATTCAACCGTCACCATTGGCTCTGTTGGCAGCAACATGCAGTAGAATTGGAGATACGTTACATGAATCGCATCCAGTTTTCACGCAAAAGAACTTGACCAATTTCATCGAGAAAAAGATATATGATGCGAACACTCGTCCATCAACTATCATCGCAACAACGACAACAAACCATTGTATCGAACAACAACAACAAACAACAATTCCACACAACACGTCCTGTTTACACCATTGTCAACCAACAACCGAAACGCTGGATTTACCAACCAACACTCAATCTTTTCATACACCAACCAACAACAAACAACAATTTTGTTTCAAGATTAAAACCGAAGATCTTCTCACAACGCCATCTACCACAACAAACACTTCTTTAGACTATAATCAAAACTATACCGAAAGTATGCATATTTGTCCTAACATTGTCAACGAAACACGAATGTTTGAATCTCAAGCTAGAGCTTCGTTTACGCGCTCCTGTTCTCATGCTCATGAGCCCACCCACTCCACCAGTTGTGAACACCAAACTAATGCTCAAACATCGGCCAGTGTTATACAGAGTCAACAGTCGTCTTGTCAACACAACGAGAACTTAACAACTTTGTCTCATGTTCCTTCGGTGTCGCCTTCAAACTCGAGCACGTCGTCCTGTTTGTATCAACCTTCGACGGGCAGCACAAGTCATCAGCAACTGTCGCCCAGCTGTGTTACTGGCATGACCACATTGAGTCATCTACCGATCTCTACCAACGCTCCAACACTGAATAACAACAATAACATTTTGTTCGGGGATAATTCATCCTTCGCCCGAGCGAAATCGACACCTTCCATCAACCCCTGGCAAAATCAGTCCGTGCATCGTGGTGAGGGTACACAAGAGACAATACATAAACCTTCCTGTATGATTCACGAAAACTCTTTCACAGGTGGCCAAACCACCCACCCTACGAACAGTCATATTATACCGTCTAGCCCACAAGAAAGGGCTTTCCGTACTTATTCACCGCCGGAACAACAAGACAGACAATTCACATCGTCCAGTTTCAGGAGTCCTGAATATGGACCACCAAGCGTCGAGAGCCATCATTCAGCGCCACATTATGGCAGTGGAACCACAAGTCAGCCCATACCTTCGCCTCATCACCATCAGCAACAACAAACTTTTGACGGGTATGGCACTCCATCGAATTTCGAAAGCATGGACGTGAAACCAGACCCGTATACCCTACACAACATGAGAAACTCTTCAGGAATGAGTTATGAATCTCATCCTCATAATATGACCACTCCACCTGAATCAATGAACGTGCCACTACAAAGTCCACATTATATGACACACGGCCACCCAAGCATGGACTTTGGGACAGGCTACCCGGGTAGCTATCCCATGCATCAAAACCCGGAACTGGTAGGGAATCCGATGGCAGGGCCACCGGACATGGTCCCTCCAGCTAACTATGTCGACTATCAATACCAACAACAAATGTTCTACTCGCGAGAGAACCGTAGACCGCGACGCATAGCCTGTACATGTCCTAATTGCCGTGACGGAGAGAATAAAACAGTGACAACGAAAGACGGCAAACAACGTAAATTACACATTTGCCATATACCTGGATGCGGTAAAGAGTACGGGAAAACGAGTCATTTGCGTGCGCATTTACGATGGCACGCGGGCGAGCGGCCGTTCGCTTGTAATTGGTTGTTTTGCAATAAACGTTTCACGAGGTCAGATGAGTTGCAGCGTCACAGGCGCACTCATACCGGTGATAAGAGGTTCGAGTGTAACGTTTGCTTGAAAAAGTTTATGCGTTCTGATCACTTATCAAAACATATGAAAACACACCAAAGCCAACAAAACAAACAACAAAATAAAGGAGCTGTAGGAGTAGATAAGTCGACGACGAACGATAACAATGCTGTTGAGAAAAACAAGGCTGCTGTCTCGAAAGATACTCAGTTAAATAAACAACATTTTGTGGATCAGGCATCAGTTGTTCATCATCATATGGAACTGAAATCAACCAATAGTTTAGGATTACCAGATGTGTTGAATTTGTAGTTTACATCGAAATTTATGAAATTTGTCCTAAAAGCGAAAACTAAAACCCATCCCCCGTATATTTTACTTTGAAGAAAGTTTTTTGTTCAAACTTTTACATAAATTATGATTCTTTTGTTCCGCCTAGTCTATACCTCATTTTTTTAGGGCCCTTGGACTTTTAGGGAAAAGAAAAACTTTTATTTAACATTCATTAACGTTGCCGAAAAGCAGAAAATTTGAAAAATTTTGTCTATATATATTTTGATGAAAGTGTTGAGAAAAATGTTATATATACTTATATAAAATCTTTTTGAAAATATACTTTATTTATGATTTTTAGTATCTTTTTTATGAAAAGAATTATTTCAAAACACATTTTTACAGTTAAATTTTTTTTACATTGGATCTATAATTATTCTTGGGTAAATGACTAGCTTGAAATAAAAAAAAAATTGACATATTTTTTCGATCATTTCTCTCAAACATTGTCTAGATTGTAAGGATCAGGTTGTGTCAGGAAACAAATTGAAAATTCATGGGAAGCAGGGAAGAAATTTTGTGTGTATGTGTGTGTTTCGAATTATTTGGCAGCTAGGAATAGGTAATTACAGACAGCTCGTTTCCTTTGTCAATGCATTTAAAAGATACACCATCACTAAGCAATATTTTTTTTCTTCTATTTTCAATTCCACCTTTGTTTTTGTTAAAAAAAACGTCAACTACTCGTTTTGTCGTTTGTGTTTTAATCTCGAGATTTCTCACGACAATATTAATTTTTTCAACACTTATTAATTTTAAAAACATTTTTTTTTGAACCAGGGAAGATTTTTTTTCTACTTTTCACATTCTTTTACTTCTAAACTTGTTGAAACTATCTCAGTGTTAACATAAATAACGATGTCATTATTATTTGCTTATGACACAAAATCGGCTTAAATCATATTTTCTTGTAATTTTCAAATGAGAAAATCTGTATAATTTGTTATTAGATTTCCTTACTAGATTAAGTGGAAAGCCTTGAGAAAAATATTTGTGTAAAATTACCTGTGCCACAATAATTTCTAAGTAGCAAATTATAACAAAAGCTAGGTGGAAATAATATAAGATAAGATCAGTCTTTTGTCTGATGGACTCGTGCCCATTGGGTCTTTATTATTGATTCAGACAAAATATATTTATTTAAGGGTATTTAAATAGCCGGAAATGATTGATCAGATTTTTAAAGTGCACCCAAATACAAAATATTTAAAAAAAGGGGGTCTTTAAAAATTTGAATGAAATAAAAAAGGATTATAAATGTTTTGCTTCTTTGTTCTTTTATTTTGATTCATTCTATGAAATAAGAATAACAACAAAAAAATCTTCAAAAGAATGTATCCAATAAAAATGGTTTGATATAGGGGGAATTATACTATAAACAGAAAGATGATATATAGGCCACAGATAGTTTTCTTTTCGAAAAATTACAACCATTTTTTTCTTCTTTCTTTGTTCAATGAGGCTCGTGTGTGCTGTTATGCTTGATATTATATTGGCTCTTATGGAGATGAAGGAAATACTAAAACAGAAATGTCGAGTGAGGAAAAAAAGGCAGAGAGAGAAAGTTACTGAAAAACAATAAAAAGAAAAATGGGAGGAGAACTTTATGACTAAATAAAAAAATATACCTTCTAATTATTCTTAATATATAATATGCCATGTATAGACAGACAATAGAGGGAAAAAAGGGACTAATTCAAAGATTCGAAGAGATTTCAAAATTAATGTAAAAACGGTGAAAGACCTATTTTGCTGTGGGGCTTTTTTTATCAGAGTTGCCGTGTGCCGTTGGTTAGTGATTTGTTTATATGCTACAAACTTAATAAAGCTACTGTTCTTAAGACTCATACTTTTTTTACTTGGTACAGAATTAAAAATTGTTTAAATATTTCCAAAAGCGTTTTTGAAAGGTATTTAAAAATAAACCCATAGCTAAAGTCTCACGGCTTAGCTTCTTTTATTAGACTATGTAATAAAAAAAATGCTAATCGAACTTTTTTTTTCTCTTTTAAAACTTCTCCTCCTACTTTTGGTAATTAACGAGCTTATACTCATTAAATTTTTAAAAAGAAAAAAAAACATTCTTTTTTTTATAATATACGTCTGTTCATTGCTTTTTATGACTTTTTTTATAGCCATGTCGTTTTTTATTGTTCATAACGTTTTTATTTGTAAATTCAATAAAAATATGGGTAGAGCACTGGAATAAATATAAAATCCTCATCCTTTGTGTTGTGGGAGCTAGCAGTAATGATAAAAATCAAACTATCAATCAAAACTCCAACATGTCAAGAGACAATCCTTTGGAGCAAGTTTTTATAGCAAGTGCTTATAGAAGAAAGATGGTCAAAAGAGGGCAAAATCAAAAACAAAAACATCAAAGTACAGTTATTTTTAAGTGCAATTGAGGTTCCTTTCACAAAAAATAACAAAAATATTCACTAACTCTTGCAAACATTATTTGTACAAATAGATCCCTGTAAAACAATCAATAATCACTTTTTTCTGCTCTTTATATGCCATTGAAATGGAATGGTTAGGTATACATTTTTTCTATGCTGACCTACTACCACACAGAGGGGTTCAAGGGTTATAAATAGGTTGATTATTCTACAAAAAAAAAATATATTCCAAGGTTACGAGTGGTAGGGTAAGAGTCATCCTTGCTGAATTCAAAATATTTCTTATAATTTTTTTATAAGAACACTACGGTGTTGAGGTGTGGTCATTATTTACATTGCCCATAAAAAGTGACATTGCTCATACAAATTGCAAATTATTATGTGCAAATTAATATGAACTTTAATTAAATCAAGATGGTGGTCAAAATGGAATCCCTAAATCACCTAAGGCCTAGAATTGACCTAAGATGCCGATATGATAAATGCCAAAACAAGTTCCCAAAGAAACCTTAAGAAACAAACATAAAGTGCGATAAGGTATAAAATTCACTAAAAAATGTTAAAAAACATTAGCTACAATAATAATTTACAGCTTATACTTTACTCTAATCATCATGGAAAAAGGAAAGAGACGATATTAGCAGTATAATCCTTCTTAATCCTAATGGCATCGAATTTTTCCTTATAAAACCCAATGTATTTTCCCATTAGGGGGTTAATCTTGTTGTAATTTCTCACATTTTATCCATGATGGTTTATTGTAGCCCACTTATACTCGCCTCTTGTGCCCTTTGTACTGATGATTTTTGTTCGTTATTCTTTAGCTTTTCATAAGAAAAGAACCAGATAGTAGATCAGTCAAAAAGGTCGTTGAATATTTTTCTGAATTATACTTTTCATAGATGACCATTTTCATACTAAAAAAATGATCTTATTAAGTTTAGGATTTTCACGGGGATTTTCGGTATTTTCACAACAGACCAACACAACATTCTTACAACAAAACAAATGCTTTTATATTATCTAACAAGATTGATGATGCATTCTCGTTTCACATGATGATTTTTTCAACAGTTTTATACTTTTGACCTGCATCTAATACTGATTAAAAAAGGTCAAATGTCGCGGACTACTTCACAAGAGGGGTTCTATCCTCAGACAGAGAAGTTAAACGGGATAGAAAAACAACTCTAATCAGCAACAGTTTTACGACCTATTCTATTGAAAAACCGATCGTATTGGACACCCCTTTCTCACTGCCCCGGTAAGAATGTTTCAGCCAGGGGGGGTCAAAGATTTCAAATAAATTTGGATGAGGATAGAAAACCACATCAATTTTAGGAATGTGGATTGTTTTCAACTCCATAAATCCAGTGGGAATGCCAAATCTACATTAAAATTTAGCAATGGAGATGACAATATTCTCCTCACTCACGGCAGACTTTATCATCCTACTTTTTTCTGTTTCAGTCTTACCTTCCGAGTTTCTGATTTCAGACACTT
>JAUJPO010072354.1:0-11615 GCA_032270745.1 Tiaropsis multicirrata
CCCAACACAATTGGCCGATTTTTACCTTTCGGTAAGTGGGTTTCGTACAGGAATCTAATTTAATATTCATACGTCGGGGAACGAATGAAAATCACAAACGAATGTGCCCAACCCCCGCAGATCCTCTTAGCAAAACCATGTGTAGCGCAGGATCTGCTTGGAGATTAACCCCTGACCCGCTGGAAATTATTTTTCAGTGAGGATAGGGATATCAGAATCAGAATTTAAAGTCTATTTCTTCACATTCGAGCCCAAATCTTGATATGCTTATAAAAAGTTTAGGTGTGAAAATCCTTCTGAAAAAAACTGAAAACAACAATTTTCAA
Organism: Tiaropsis multicirrata; assembly: GCA_032270745.1. Taxonomy (NCBI): domain Eukaryota; kingdom Metazoa; phylum Cnidaria; class Hydrozoa; order Leptothecata; family Tiaropsidae; genus Tiaropsis; species Tiaropsis multicirrata. The sequence goes on from JAUJPO010072354.1 coordinate 327, forward strand.
AATGGGACCCTTTCCAGTTAATCAAATAAAAGCAATAAGGTTTTAGGAAGCAAGATAAAATTTCAAGAACTTGTAGAATAAAGATCCAGTCTGAAACAAACAGCTGGTCAATTGAAAAGCTCAAGTGACACGAGCATAGCTTTTACTCAGCAGGTACGAAACGTTATTTTGGCGTCTAAACAACGTCGTTTCAACGTCGTTTGAAAGCCAGAACGTTACTTGGATGTTTTGAAACAATGTTGAAATGACGTTGTGTGCTTGCTCTGGGTACTCAATCAGTTCTATACTATACGATTATTCTATATCGACTAGTCTATATCGATTAGATACCTATATCGAGATAAATTATCAAAAAAGTAATGCAAAAAAATCTACCTTTCGTTGGAGGTGCAAGGGTTGGTGGTGGTTTTCCTGAAAAAAAATTAGTCGAAAATTAGGATTTTTGGGATCCAGATCTTTAAAAAGATTAGTTAAATATCTCGATTAATTAAAAATAAATTATATTTTAAAATGCAATTTCGAACATCCGTTTAATTTTGTAAGGTCTGGAATACTCAAGTTAAATTTTCGAGTTAAGGATTATGACGTCATCATCTTTCGAAAAGCTTTTTTGCAATTTATTAACTCAAAATGCTTCTTGTTATTAACTCGAGTGAAAAAAGCAATTTATAATTGTTAAATAGAAAAAATGACGTCATAATGCTTAAGTAGAATTTTTAGCATTTGCATCGATTGATATAGAAGGTATGGGCTGAGGATAATTTCCCAATTACAAGCATCATTGGTGGCAGAGGGTGTCTCAAAAAGGAGACATAAAAATTCACAAAATTGTAAAATGATGTCACCTAATTTTTCCACTTCTTAACTTTTACTTTTTAGATTTTCGGCAACTGAACAATATTGAAACTAGACCAATGCAAAAACAATTGAGTTACCTCTACATTTGAATTCAACATAAAAATAAAACTCCTTTTCAGTTCCATCATATTTAGACTGTTGATTTTTGAATATTTCTTCTACATACTCATTTGGGTTGCACTTGTATCTGCCATCACAAACTCGTTGTAGTTGTTCAGTGACATCAAGGATAAGTCTTTTTACCGACCAAGTTCTACATTTCCAATAAGAATCTCGGCCGTAGATTGCTTTGCTAATGTGAAGGAAATTGTTCCGCCGGCAATGAATCTTCAGTTCTTTTTGATTACGACATTGCACTCTTTTCCAAGTAATAGCCCATAACCCATCTTTTGATGAAAAATGAAATTATATACAACTAAAGCTTCCCACCAGTCACAGAACGTTATTCCAACATTGTTTCAACGTCCAAATAACGTTCTGATGTCGAAACAACGTTTTTGTGTCTGCTTTTTGAGTAAACTCTTTTTTTAAGTTCGAAAGTCTAGGTTAAAACCAAAACTACACAAAAGACAAAAAAAATATATCCATTCTTTTAAGCATTAAAAGTATTTTAATTTAAGGGGGTTTCATAATTAACGTCCGTTCATCGCAGAAAGAGTAAACCATATCCGAAAAAAGGTCAGTCGGACAAAGTTTTTGGTCGGACAAAGTTTTCCCACCTCCGGCATCTCCAAATCTTTTATACACTTTTGTCCGACTAAACAGTTAAAAACAGTTATAGTCAAATTTTTAGTTGGAGAAAAATTTCTTTATAGACGTACAAAGTTTTAGTCACTTTCAAACAATTTTCACAGGTTCCTCTCCTGGCGGTGTAACTTAATTGTTTTTCGCGGGAGTAGGAACCTTAGTGTTTGTATGATGTTTGTGTATTGTTTTTATAAGTTAAAAAAACAAAAAAACAATTTAATTACTTTTGTCCGATAAGGTAGTCCTGTTGAAATATTTCCTGTCTTTGTTGATGTTAAGGAAAAAATAGGGAAATAATGAAGAAATTCTTACCACAGGCGTCAAACAATGAGGCGAGAAAGAAGAAGAAAACGATCGCTTTGAAAAACATATTTTAACCAACTGTTCAAAAAGTTGAAAACGAAATGTTCAAAGAAAATGTTTTAAAACTGCCATTTAAATAAAGTTTTCATGAAAGCGTCACAGAGCTAATAAAGACGTTGGAAACACGTTTTGGGTCTTCAAGAGTTGAATCAGTTGTAAAAAACTTTTGATGGATCTTCTCTGAACTAAATAAACACTTCAGTAGCCTGAATAATCATAATCATAATCATAATCTTCGCCTACCTTTTCTACCACCGTTGTACTTATACCCTCTTGACAGCTGTTTAGCTTTGTTGTTGTTCTTCGAATTCATGGTATCCTTGCCACCAGTTATGAATTTTCGACATTGAAACCAGTGGCAAACATCTAAATTTTGGATGTTTCCGTAGAGAAGGGGGACTTAATTTCAAAACGGTGATATAGGTGTGGCCCTCAAATTAAGACCTTTACACTGCAGTGAAAAAATTGGCGAAAAAGATACCCTTACAAATTTTCTACCAACCAAAGACCTAACCTTAAGTGTCGTATATACCGTAGGTTGGGGTATTTGAGTACCTCCACCTCTGCGTCTTCTAACGTTTTTTTTATAAGAAAAAAAACATAAGGCTTCGAAAGAGCTAAGAATGACTGATGGCTCACAACGTTCTTATAAAAACCGTTTATAGTTTAGATATTTTGAATATTAGCGAATTGTTTTCATATTGTTCCAACTAGAAGTCCGCGAACTTAAAACTTGGATTTCTTTTAGAAGTGACAAATTAAAATTCTGTGATTTAACTTCTTGCATCATAAATATATATTGCTTGATTTTAATAATTTTACAATTTCGCGCTTTTTCAGTTCAATTGTTGAACTCGTGTAACCCAGGGCACGAATTCTTTGACGTTTGCAAATACACCATACATGTCTTCGGGTGAACATCTAAAAAATTGAAATTGAAAAGAAAATGTGTCAGTGTTACGGGGTGGCCTATGGAACACTTAGTGACTCGGTTGGCGGTAAATCATGGATGAGGAGGGGTGACACATTTCAGTCGATAATGACTCAATGAGGTATGTATCTTTTTAGGAAGTACAAAATTCTCATTTTCGACCGGTGACGGGTTTTTGGCCCTATCCTTCTCAGCGGATCCTTTCAAGTCTGTGATATAAGGTTGCTAGAAAAGATCATTTTGTAATGGCATATTATTGCAAGATTTTACGGACTCAATGGAGAGACTGTTACTATAAATTTAGAAACTTTGTTTACATATATTCTAAATCAAAGTAAAAATTGACATTGAAAGTGATATTTCTCTGTATCTCTCTACCCAGCAGGCACTGAACGGTATTTTAAAAAGCACACAACATTATGCCAATATTGTTTCAACGTTTGTTGATCACGATAAGATGGCAATCAGTTACTTCAGTTTCAAATTATCCAAATCTCTGAACTTTTCGCAAACGACATGGAATTTTCTTTCAAGTCTGTCTTTTTTAATTTCTTTTCTTCCACGTCATTCCACATTCTTTTAACGTCTAAACATTGATTCAACGTCACAACGTTATTTGGGCGTTGAAACAATTTTAAAATAACGTTGTGTACTTTCTGCTGGGATCTGCTTCTTGTAACTTACCGTGGCGAGCCCCAACTGACAACCCCATTTAAAACCCATCTTCCATTATGTTGACAGACAAAAGGACCTCCACTATCTCCCTGACAAATGCCACCAACGTTTTGATTTCGTGTAGCAGATGCACAAAACATTCGGCGTGTAATATACTGACCAGGTGATCCGGGTGCATTTTTTAACTTGTTGCTACAAGAATATTGAGATTCTTTTTGCATCTGAAGTTGTTGAAGCTTTAGACTGGTGCTTTTTAGTTGACCAGTCTTTCCCCAACCTAAGTAATGAGACAATACATTCAAAATTGACAAAACTTTGTTAACATCAGTTAACAATAACGATATTGAAAAAAGTTCCATGGTAATACCTAGCATATAATTCATCTGCCAAATTGAGACCATGTCGTTCTTTAGTACAAAAGTCTCTAAAAATCCCTTGAATAAAAGAGACTAATTTTTGTTACGATGCTTCGTTCTCCAAACTCGTTTAAGAGACTTTACTACGGAAAAATTCAATGGGCTCAATTTGGCAGCTTCATACCCTCCTATAACTAACCTAATAAAACTATTTCAGAAATAAATAATATATGGGGGATATGTGTCTAGGGGTAACGGGAAATTGGGTCATGCCCGGGGGTAAATTTGTGATGTCTGAGGGTTATAAATGTAAGATACCCCGGGGGTAAATTATGAGAGAAAGCTTTTATTTTCCACCCCCTGTATACTTTTCTTTCTGGAACAGCCCAGACTAGATAACTTTTGAAAAATATATTTTGTCTTCATCTAATTATCTTGATGGATGAGCTAATGACCTTTCACATTTACGATTTTGACAAAATTATACTCTTTGATAAATTCTAAAGGTCATGAGCCCCGGCTTTGGATTAAAAGTAAGGGGTCCAAATTTAAAGTTTTAAAAATGTTGCTTACCATGGTTGAGAATATTTGGGTGTTTTAAAGGCCATAAAATGTCATTTTAGAATTTAATTAACGAGAGTAAGATGGGCAGGGGGCATGGCCTCCCTGTTACCTCCTTTGACGGGGGTCATGAAGGTACTAGTTAAAAAAATAGCAAATAAAAAGTTTCACCTGTAACATAGCAATTGGAACCAGTTGAACTGAAGCTGGTTGGTAAACAAACTGCTTGCACAAATCTTCCGAATCTGATTGGTTGAGAGAGTTTGACCATTGAAATATCATAATCGTGTGCTATAGATGAAAAATTTCCATATGCAGGGTGATTGACCACTTGGTGAATGGAATGTTTCAGTTCACTTCCTTCCGTGACTTTTCTAAATATAGAGATATATATGAAAAACTCAAGCCCAGATTAAAATACCTTAGGGTAACAAAACAAAGCAAAAAAAGGAACATGACACAAACATGGAACAAACATGGAAAAAACATGGAACAGACATGGAACAATCATAGAACAAACATAGAACAAACATTGTACAAACATGACAAAAACATGGAACAAACATGGAACAAACATAGAACAAACATTTTACAAACATAACAAAAACATGGAACAAACATGGAACAAACATGGACCAAATATGACACAAACATGGAACAAACATAGAACAAACATTGTACAAACATGACACAAACATGACAAAAACACGGAACAAACATAGAACAAACATGGAACAAACATGGAACAAACATGGTACAAACATGACACAAACATGGAACAAACATGGAACGAACATGGAACAAGCTTGTCAAAAACATGACACAAACATTGAACAATCATGGAACAAACATGACACAAACATGGAACAAGCTTGTAGCAAACAAGACACAGACGTGACACAAAGATGAAACAAACACAAACCTATCACTATCTCCAACGACGATGTAATATTTTGAAGCATCTTTGTCTTTGAAACAATGGGCAGCGGAAACGATCCATTGAGGTGAAATAATGGACCCTCCACAAACGAAGGCACCTTTTTGTGAGTATATGGCTACTTGCCATGGCCAGGAACCACGTCTTGCATCACTTCCTTGGACAACCCTTGACATTGAAACTTGAGGTTTTCCACAATTTCCTATAACGACAGTTATCATGTCATTTTTAAATCAGATTGGTTATCAATTTTAAGCATGCATACTTTACAAACTAGGAAAAAATAATTGGCGATTTTTGGCATTCCTGAAATTAAAAATCATAATTAAAATTTTTGGAGTCGGTCAAAACTTGACTCGTTTTCTTATTTAGATCTAAAGTACTAGTATATACCATGAACAGCAAATCATGTAAAAAATAATATTAGCTTCATATAGACACGTAAATTTTCCGCTTGCATTTACAGACTTATCATAAACTTGATTCCAAATGCATACCCCGCAGAAACTCAACATTTTGATTTCGTTGTTGCAACGTTCAAATAAAGTTCTGATGTTGGAAACAGCGTTGGTTTGACGTTAAAACAACGTATGGCTAACAACAGGAGTAAAGTAATCCTAAAGCAACTGTTTTGGAGGACATTACAGTTTGGAGTATCTTAAGTGGATTAATTTTAATGTGAATTAATTTTCGCGGTTTTCGCGATTTTTGGCCATTTTCTCGAAATTAAATCCTCTCGAAATGTTTTATTTCATGCTTTTTGTCCAAATCTCGTAGGAAAATTAAAGAATTTAGGTCAAAAACAGGCGAATTCTCAAAATTAAATCCTCGCGAAATATTTAAATTCTCGATAAGCGAAATTAAGTCCACGCCAAAAAAATAATCCTTTTAAGGTAGACGAATACCTGTATATGGTTTTGCAGTTTGGTTGACAGAGGGAGGAGTAGGGGTAGCTACATTAGGTCCAGTGGGTACAGAAGGAAGAACTACCGTTGTTTTTTGAAATAATGGTGTGAAAGAACCTAGAATTAAAAAAAACGAAATTAAGATTTAAATAACACACACTAGAAGGTACTAGAAAGGGTCCAAGAAGGCACACAACGTTGGTCCAAATAACGTTCTGACGTTGAAACAACGTTGTTTAGACGTCACAATGAAGCATGTATACATTACAAACTGTGATACAAATGGTAGGATCGCAAAAACATGAAAATTGGAAAATCCCTCCCTCGTAGGGTCCCATTTTTATGTGTGACAAAAATTAAGGAACTCAAAAATATGGAAATTTTCGGAATCGTCAGGGTCAATTTCACGAATTTTGGAAAAATAAATGGTCCCATGTAGAATCCATTTTGCAAAACCCAGGCGACAAACCTCCGTCGGACTATCATAAAGTCAGTGTCCCCTCTAGTCTCCACTGTCGAAAGAATATTCCACACATGGTCAGGGAGACTAAAGTAGTTTAAATATTTATCATAAATGTTTACTAACCTTTGGGAATACACTTATATCTCATCTCAAGGAATTTTTTGGTTTGTTTATTTTTGCATGGATCACCATAAAAACCAGCGGCACCAGAGATTTGACAAAACGATTGATCTTCACAACGATATTTCATATATCTAAATGAGAAAGAAAACATTTACTGAAACAATCCTTGAAAACGTTCTTATTTTCATGGTCTCTAAATCCTGTCATGGTGTCAAATAAACAAAAAGAGTAGTCTTGAAAATTCATGAACTAACTTATCTGATATTCCGATGGCGTATTGGCGGCCGCTCACGCTAAAGCTCTGAAGGAGCGGGCCAATTAACGTTTAAATTTTCCCGACCTTCAGAGCTTTAGCTTGTCGGAAAAAATTCCCATATCTGGTTACCAGATAATCAACTATCCAAAGATATTTTTGAACTAACGAACTAATTGGCTAAGGTTTCTGTTTAGGTCTATTTTCCAAAACCCAGCGACGTGTGTCCACATTGATTCTCAATGTCAGATTCTCCCCGGACTACATGATGGTCGGACTAAGTACGACTAAGTTTCGTCCGATAAGGGTATTACCTAGAAATCCAAATGAAATGTATTATTACCTGGTGATATCAGTGGAGCATTTGACGTCATCATTTTGAGGGTTCGAAGAAGGACAAGATTGAGAATTTGTTCGTCCAAAAGTCGCACCGATTATTTGTATGACTTGGTTTGGTGCAAAACAGCCAACGAATGCCCCTCGATCTTCGCAAACAACTCCTAAAGGGAGAAAATGGACTCGTATACAAGCTTTACTTTTTGTAGAAATAAAAATTCTTTCAGTACCACCAGAAATTGAAAATTTCCGGATTTTAACATTTGACAAATGGGAAAGTTTGCAGCGCGTTTTCTCTCTAATGAAAAGACCTTAAACCGTCATTTTTGCTTTAATCAAAAGCAAATTTTATCAACTTTGAAGAAAATGCAGTTTCAAAGCAAGTCAAAATTTCGATCAAAGCCTATAAGGTAAAGAACACTTCGTTCCGATATGAAAATCTTTTGGCTGGGCGGTACTGGTCTTTTCTTACGTCATTGTTTAGAAACTCGAAACAGAATTACTTTATACTTTTATTACTTTTGCCCTTTTCGCAAAAATTTGTATCGCGAAATCACGTGGGTTGTCGATTCATAAAATTAAATCCGCCACGCACAATTTCTCAAACTGCTCAGTCGCTAAATTGAATCTAAAAGATTTCGCGATTCTCGCAAAAATTAATCTCGTGTTTAAATAATCAACCTACTTGTATTGAAAGGTGGTTTTGTTGTAGTGACCATGGGTTTACGTGTTGTGAAAGCAGGCTGTTGGGTTGTGGCTGAAGGATCTACAACAAAGCAAGGAAGAATAAACGGCTCATACAACATACCGAAGACAGAGTTGGTCGTAGCTTAAGTGGGGCGCAAACCAGTCAACATGTTGGCCAACATTTTTAACGGATTTGTTGGCCAACATGTTGGTACGGTTTGCGTTGACGTATTTTTCTGAAAAACAAGCGGCCAACATTTCGAAATGTTCATTCAGTAAATGATGGCCAACATGTTGGTTGCCTACCACAAACCGACCGACATCAACAGCGAATTTCGGTTGAAATGCTGGTCAACATTTATTAAATACAATACTTCTTTATGCCCTATAATCTCTTGCAGTGGTTCCTTTACCCAGCGCGTTAAAGCACTAGAAAGGTTTAAAAGAACAATGAAGTAAAAAGTGTGGTTTCTTCGCTAGTAATATTACTCTAAATATTCTAACGGGTTATATTTGCCGACTGAAGTAGAGGAAAAATAAATTGAAATTATTCCCTACACACATGTATATAGTTAAAACGTAATTAGCCGGGGGGTTGGAAATCGGAAAATTAATCATCAGGCGGGGGGGCGGGGGGGCGTCTATTGAGACCATGGAGAAGTCTTAATCGTAATCAAAATGCAAATAAAAAAGTGGAGAATCAGGCTCTGGGTACGAGGTTGACCATACAACCATATATATGGAGTGTGAATAAAAGTCCAAAGTTCATCAAATGCTTAAGTCTTACCAACACATTCATAAACGAGGACAAGGGATGATTGAACATTGCTTGGGCATGGGTTTCCAAAGTTGCCTTTTGAAGCAGCCAAAAAACAAAACGTTGCCCCGGGTTGACACATTTGTTGGACTTGATTGAAAACATTTGCCTGGCATTTGAAACTGGTTGGTGAACATTTGCTTTGTGGAGAACTACCGAATGTGGCGCTCAAGATCCGTATGGGGTTTCCATTGCATGTTAAGAATCTGTTCTTATTTTCACAAATCTCGACTGAAAAAATAATTGATATGGTGTAAAATTACAAATCGTGACGTGAAAGTTTTATTATTGGCCTTCTAGTCTTCCTTGCAGCTATCATAATCCATGATAGCCAACATGTTTTCTACCGAAACATACAAATTGTTGAAGTGTCTGTCACTGGTTTTGACGAGCAGGCACAGAACATTTTTTTAACGTCCCAATGTCAGACACAGGAGGTAGGCTTTCTTATTCAAGGAGAGTAAATAGTTTCCATATAAGGTAATAGAATAATCGACGCACTCTCCTCCATTGGTTACAGCCTACCTCTGTATCCGCCTCTGCGTCCAAACAACGTTCTTTCAACGTCAGAACATTATTTGGACGTTGTAACAATGTTGGAATAAGTTTGTCTTTGCTGGGATGAAACTTTCCGATGAATAATAAGATACTTACGGGAATTTTTTGAAATGTATAATATAGATTACTATCAATTCCAGTTAGGGTTAGGGCTGCAAGTCGAAGGGAATACGAGGGTAAGCGATTGCGCAGCAACCCAACCTCCTAGCAATTGCGACCTCCCCTCCTCCTCCTCCACTGATTCACTCGTATTTACTGTTTACCCCTTTTATATATACTCCTGAATAGTATTATTTGCCGTAGTATAAATAACTCTTAAATTCGGTATTCTGCAGCGGACTGGTGGCCTAGCGTTTAGAGCGCTGAATTCAGAATCACTGACAACATGAATTTAGTGGTTCGAATCCCCTCCGGGGCTTTTGAAAAACTTAGAGAAAAATTCTAATTCTCGTGAGTATCTCATTATTTATCCGCTTGTCTTGTTGCAAGTATCCGGTTTTTTGGTTATTTCTTTAGTAAAAATTACGTAATGGATATCAATGAGCTTTTCCAGAAAAAATCCATTACTTAATCTTTTCTACGGAAACACCCTAAAATTCCGGATGTTTGCCACTAGTTTTAAACCCCTCCGGTTAATGACAGAAAAAGTTTCTTCTGGTGAAGAACTGCTTACTTTGTTTTTTGCTGGAGGGTGTTTGAGTCGTGGGAGATGGCGTCGGTTTTGTTGTGACGATTGGTGGAGATGAGTCTGATTTTTTAAAGAACAAGTGTTGATTTGACGAAGTTTGTTGTTGCTAGAAATAAATGTTTGTGAACTCCCACCCCACAATAATCATAAACAAAATTTATTTCCTTCATTCATTGTAAAAACCCTTAAAGCGCTTCACAGCTTCGGCGAGTCTTTTTCTAAAATTTAACCTCAACTATTTTATATCCATCTCCATTAGACGCTTATACTTGTAAGTTTTTACGTCAATTCAGAGAGTTTGAAAAGAAATATTCAAAATAATCAACAATTTTAAAGTTTTTGGGTTGCAATTCAAAGTTTATATTAGACATAGCTACTTCTGTAATGCTAAGAATGTTTTCCAAACACGGCGGAAAGGCTCCAATATAAAGTCGTTTTCATTGGATGAATCTACCTATTCTTTTGTGAAATTATAAAAGAAATGGACACTTTTCAAAACATCAAATGCATCCAACCCTCGAAACAAAGACAGCTCCGTCATTTCGCATCCTCTTTTTACAAATCTCTGGTCAATTCAACATTCGTCAGACACAAATCTTTATAATAATTAAACAATTTTGCTAATGCAAAATTCAAATCATTTTGTTATAACTATACAGTCACAGGATCACGAAAAGACATCAAGAAGTCCCGATCGGACTAAGTTCCAGGCCCCTTCTCATGATTATAGTACATTACGTTATGTATATGACTAGCTCGCAAATATCTACCTTAATCCACCGGGTCAACCAAAGGAGCTTGAAACTTATACCTTATCGGACAAAAAAATGTTGGACAAAAAAGACGTAATTTTTTTGGAGGTGACGAAAGTTTTGTCCGACGAATAATTTAGTCCTACGAAAAAAAAATCAAACATTTTTTTATTCAGGCTCAAATTTGCGTTTTTTGGACACGAGTGACGAAAATATTTGTGGGTGACGAAAATTATGTCCGACGAATAATTTAGTCCGACGAAAAATTAGTCCGACATT
>JAUJPO010072365.1:0-11613 GCA_032270745.1 Tiaropsis multicirrata
TTTGTGATGTCATGAATGAGGTGTGTGCATAAAATGGCATGATGTAATGTGAAAATAAAATGGTAGACAAATGTAAACAAAGTAACAAGAAATTTAAAAGTGAAACAATGATAATATATTTTGGTATTTTTAGCACAAGTTTTGAGTTTTATGTGAATGTTCAACACCAGAGCCCCCTAGTCTTAGCTAGCGGTAGGCCCGTGGACCTTATATCGCTTATTCTGAACTAACTAAAGGACTGAGCTCGTTCTAAATGCTTAAAACATTGTAGGGCAATCCAATACACCGGCACAAGCGCGTTTCAAGACGTCTTCTTCACGTCTTGTAAAGATATCTCAGAAACTTCGTTTTAAAGAGGTCTTGAAGAAGTTTTTCGAAAGCCCAATCTGGCCTGTTTTATTTTAGGGTTTGTTGGTTTCGCTTTTGGATGTTTTGAAGACGTCTTAATAAAGACGACTATGGCGTAATATGTTTCCAAGCTCTTCGTCTTATAAAAGCTCTCTTAAAGATAAAATCAAAACTAAGTTGCGTTTTTGTTACGGCGGGGGTTTTTTGCTAACAGAATCTTTCGATATACGGTACAATTTTATGCTTGAAAGCCCCCGTTCACTATTTCGTTTTTGGTGTTTTATTTTCATTTGGCGGCTAAATAATCAGTCTCTATATTTTCGAAGAAGAAAGAAGTTTATTCTTGCTAAAAAGGTATGTTCTTGTTCTTATAAAAAGTTTGTTATCTTTATCTTATTATAATTGTTCTGTTTTTTTGAAGTTTTTTAAGATGCTCACGTAATTGGTTGTTTAAAACATTAGAAAAGTTTTGTATCGAAATAAAAACAAAATAAAACTAAACGCACAACACTTTTCTGATGTTTTGAAAATGGTATCGACACAATGGGAAGTGAATTTTACTTTCACTTTGAAAATTTAAATTCATGAGGACAACACTGAGTCAGTGCAGTATTGAAAATATTCTTAACAGTTCAAGCTCTCCACAACAAGGAAATTTTGATGATTTGATTCAATTGAACACCATCACAGTCGACACAGCTTTTGGAAAATTGGGGTTGTATTTAATTTTTTCTGTTCTATGATTTCATTTTTATAGTCCTTCTTAGAAGGCTTCTTTCTCTGTTGTTTTGTTGTTTGCAAGTTGCAAGCAGGTTCACCCTATGCCGTCTGTTCCTCTCTTCCTGCTGGTAGTTTGCCTAGTTAAACTCTGTCTGACATCAGCAAACAACCGCAAATGTTGGCCAAAGAATATACATGGTATGATTTTGAAGGGCTGAAGGGCTATCTTCAAAACAGAACCCTCTTATCTTCTAAGGACCATCTCCAAATATTGTATTTACCAGTTTGTTTACATTTTGTATGTAAAACCGTACTGCTGTGCTGTATATACATACAAAACACAACCACAGTGTGGTGGCCTGAATATATTCGTCTCGGATTTTTGTTCCCCAAAAGCTTGCATCAAACGAGGTCCTAAATAGGACAGGTCATGCTTGTGGCCTTTTTCATTTTTAATTAGCACCTGGCACGAGGCCTGGAAATATTTGGGTTATACTGTCAACAGGTGATACATTGCATCAATCTACCATAATTCTCACGGTGTATTTTACCGAAATGTACTTTATGCACATTTTAAAAACAAAAGTGCGTGAGAACATTATTAGACACCAGATACCTTCCTATTTTCTTTATTTCATTTCATAATTTATTTTGGCAATTAAATTTATTTTTGAATTTCTAAAATAATTTCTCAAGCAAATACGAAACGTATACAAAACAGCTTGAATAAAATTTGTATAAAATTGGTACAATATTTGAAGATGATCCATTGTCCTACCTAAAACATATTTTAGAGCTTAGACATTATATATATATATAAAATGAATAAGTAGTTTTGAAGCTTTTGTGTGTTCTTTAAAAGCAATATTATTTTGTGGTGTAATAAGTAATAGTTATCGTATGACTCCGGGTGCAATACGAGAAATATTTTACGATATATATTCCGGATTTTTCCTATATTTAAAATTTTAAATATTACGGAAAAGTCTCAGAACGAGTTTTTAACGGACCTTTTTTAGAAGATTTGAAAAGCGATTTTGTTACAAAGACTGTCTATTTCTCTTTAACTACATTTAATTCCCAAAGATTCTCTTTACAATAATGGTAAGTTCAATCAAAATATTTGTCTAATTTTGTTTTATTATTTTGTTTCGGCTAATTTTCGGCTTCTTTGTTTTGATTTTTTTTTCTCTCGCTTTCCAGTCCCCTTGAAAAAAACGCGGTTATATATCAGACATGTGAAAAATTAAATTTCGCATATATGTCGATGCTCTCGACCAATCAAAACGGTCATATTTTTTCGGGTCGACGATAAAAATACTTATTTTCAGAAGTACATGCGACAAACAAAAATCCCATGCAACGGACTTGATTAAAATGTTGTAAAATGTTCCATCAATTTCAAGTAGCGGCGGTATAAATAAATACAACTTTTTGTAAAACGAAGCTTTTATTTTTGTGTCGCTGGTAATTGAAATCTTTATATTGATATTGTAGTTTGATTAATTTTAGCTTTGATATTGCAGTTCAAAACTGCTGGGGAAAGCCCTTGGTACACAAACTATGTGTATATATGTTTCTGTTGAGAAAGCTAACTGTGCGAATCTACATCATTAGGTTATTTTTATATAAAATGGCCCTAGAAAATCATAGAGCCATTTTAAACATCTTAGAAATGACCATGTATTAAGGGTAAATTAAATTACTTGAATCCACACACTTTCAATTCAAGGTTTGTTTACATGATGCAAATTAGTTGAAAAATGATTGAGCAAGAAATTTTCTAATACGTTTAGATTTACAAAGAAATGGTTTTACTTTTGTTGATTGCAAATTTGATATTTGCTTTTATACAGTATTATAGTCCAAGTCAGTGTTTCTGCTCCTAATGTCACTGATACTTTAAGGAAGGGCTTTGCGATGTTAGCTTTTTTAGGCTTATGCAAATAAACATATAAAAAAAGGCTAAAATTTATATTTTAGTTTGCATGTGTACAATTAGGTTTGATTTTCCTTAAAGTTTTTTTTAGTTGCCAAGGAATTGTATGTAATTAGTTTAGGTGGGATATTATCTTGGAGAAGAAGTTGAAATTTGTGAAATTGTACATAATAACACAAAAATTCTTTCTCTTTCAGTAGTGAATCTTTGAGGTTTTTTTAAATGTGTTGTTTCAAAATGGTTTTTGTGATTGGCTTATTAATAACTGTATGTTAAAATAATCTTTCATCTACGTATAATTTTATCTTAAAAAAAAGTTGATTTAAAAAAATGTATCCTACATAATATAAAACAAAGATATATAAAGTGTGGAAGGTTTGATGACCCGCAGAGGTCAAATTCTGGGTTGGTGTCCAGCGCAGTTTAACTCACCAAAATCTTTTCATTTGTAAGCTTATTAACAAAATGTGACTTTAACAAAAACAGTTTGAATTAAATCTACCAATAAAAACTTTCAAAAAGCTAAAGGGATCAGTGAAATATTTTTGAATATCATAGTACTTTCAATTTAAGTACTCTTTTGTGCCTAATTGTAGGGAGAGATCAAATTGCAATTTTTTTTTTAATTTCAACCCCTCTATCACTTAATTATGACCCCCCCCCCAGATTATAATATTTTTCTGAAAAAATGCAAAAAACTACATTTTCCTAGGGCTTTTTATCACCCCACATAACTTTATTAGCCCCCCCCCCCCCATTTTATGGTTCTTTTCCTGGAGTACCCACCCCTCCCACTGATTAGACCCCCTACGATTTAGGCACAAAAGAGTACTGTTTTTAACAGTTTAACAGTTTTCTTTAAATTCTTTATTCTCACGCTGAGGTTGAAACTGTTTTTCGTTTTAGATCTATTAGAAGAATCCAAAAAGAGAAATAAGAGAAGGAAAATTCAAAACTTGGCCCAAAAACTGTTTGAAGAAGAGAGTCCAACAAAAGTTATAGAGAGTGATCCATTGAGCCCTTCCCAAAATATCTTTGACCAATCAATTTTAGTAACCCCACAAAGTTCTGATGATGATTCAATTCATACAAATATCAGTACTTGTTCTGAATCTGACGCAAGTGATGATGATGATGAACTCCTCTTTAAAGGTGACAATGAAACGTTACCCTCAAGCACAAAGTTGCAGATTGATTTGAGGAATATAGCAAGTAAATATAGATTGAGTCGCAGTTGTGTTAATGACGTTTTATCCGCTCTTAACGATCATGGGTTAGAACTTCCAAAGGATAGCAGAACTTTACTTAAAACACAAAGAACTGCTGATGATATAATTCATACTCCTGGGGAGTATAACTTGTTATCTTTACTGGCGGACAATTTAATTGAAATTTCTGAAAATAAACTAAAGCTTCTTGTGAATATTGATGGTGTTCCACTTTCAAAATCAAGTACTTCTCAACTTTGGCCTATTTTGGGAGCTGTTTTTAAATCAAGGTTTGTGTTTCCTATTGCTATTTATCATGGAACGAGCAAACCCGCATCAGCCGAAGATTTCCTTCATTGTCATTGATTTGAAGAATAATGGTATAGGTTTAGATGAAAATCTTTTTAGCTTTGAACTTAAAGCTATCATCTGTGATGCTCCAGCAAGATCATTCGTAAAACGTATAATTGGTCACGGTGGGTACTTTGCATGTGAACGTTGTGAAGTTAAAGGAGACCGAAAGCAAAATAGAACAGTGTTTGATTCTTTCAAAGATGACCTACCAAGGAATGTTGCTAAATTCAATAAATTACAATATGATCACCATCAAAATGCACTCTCACCGCTTATAAGAGTTGTTAATTGTATTAAAGACTTTCCTTTAGACTATATGCACATGGTTTTGTTAGGTGTGGTTAAACGAATTTTAGTTTTCATATTAAAAGGAGACACAATTTGTAAAATATCCCATCATTTATCAAGTGAAATCTCTAACCGGTTGGTTTCTTTACGTGCAAATACACCTTCAAATTTCAATCGGAAACCACGTTCTTTAGATGACCTGTGCTACTGGAAAGCAACTGAATTTCGGCAATTTGTAATCTATCTTGGACCTATAGTTTTGAAAAACATTGTTTCGGACAAACTTTAGCGTCATTTTTTAGCATTACATGTTGCAATGACACTTCTATTAACTGAGCACATTGAGTTTAATCTGGATCTTGTTGTATATGCCAGGGATTTTTTGAAGTGGTTCTCTGAAACTTCGAAGTCTGTATATGGTCCTTTATTTAATGTTTACAATGTCCATTCAATCATCCACATCGCAGATGATGTGATAAATCATCAATGCTCATTAAATGAGATTTCATCCTTTCCTTTTGAAAATTATTTGCAAACATTGAAAAAAATGATACGCAATGGAAGCAATCCAATTGTTCAAATTGTCAAAAGACTTGGTGAAATTCAACTTAACAGCACTCTTCGATCAGATAAACCAAAGAAATGTCAATGACAGAGACTGTTTTTTTCTATCAACTAATAACGATATTTGTGAGATAAAGAAAGAAACTGATGATGGATATGAATGCCAATTGATAAAGCGAAGATGTTTCGAATCGTTTTATACTTTTCCAATATAATCATCTAAGTTAGATATTCTATCTTTAAGAAACCCTATTACAGTTCGTAAACAAATCAAAGTGGTGAACGACTCTTTAGTAAAAAAAAAAATGGCTAGACTTGTTTACAAAAATGGTTATGTTTTCTTCCCGTTGTTACATGATGTGAAAAATAATATTTACTAACTGAAATTATCATTAAACAATATCAGGGTTTGAATTAACTTTTTAAAAGTGATTCGTGAAAAAATCTTCAAACATTTGGGTATAATTTGAGTAAAATACGACTTTTATTTTGTAGCACTGAGACCTTTTTCCACGCCCATTATCATGAATCAATAATAGCTTTATACTTTTATTTTATCTAATTTGAAACTAACTACAGTAAGATGCTCAAAATGGGAATGGTCCGTTTTCTAGTGGGGACGAAATTCTATGCTATTTTTCCACCGGGGACGAATTTATGGGCTTTTATTTCCAGTGGGGAGGAGGGGTCCAACCGGGTCTGTGAAACGGGGGTGTCAGAAAGAATAGCTGGGGACCCTCATATGATAGCCATGATGTCACTAATATTATCTGTGAAAAGTTATATTTTTAAGTTATACATGTTTTCTTATTAGAACATCAAAATTCTACTTTAGCCTGGATATGCTTATTTTTCCAACAATAATTGTCAGTCTCAGGTGTTATCGTCGATTTCCTTATTAACAGTATAAATACAACTTTAAATTCACAATACTGTCTAAACATTGTAGTCAGCTATGTTCTAATAAAAAAATGTATATTTTATGGTGTTCGACCTTTGTTGAAATTCCTTAAATTTATTCAGTTATTTATGTAATATAGTTTTTCTTTGAAACTTGAAAAACAACGAAATTGAGTTTCCCTTGTCTTTAAAATTTATTTTGAGCTTATTTGTACCGGGTGATTTCAATTTTTGATTTTATTCAGATTCGTATCTAAATAATGGGAATTTTTCTCAAATATTAAACCTAAAAAAATTCGATCCAATTTTGACTGATCTTTATTTGACTTCAATTTGTTCTGTATTCATTTGTTTCCTTCAGTTATAGAAATGGATGTTGTTGTTGGGGATTTCTGTTGCGTTGCCTTCCTAGAGAACGGCAAGAAAAGGATGGGAACTGTCCCCGGAAAGTGGATAATTAATGGAATTTTGTTTTGGCCGAAAAAGAATTATGCCGACTACTGCCGTAGACGAGTTCCACCTAGAGAAAGCTGGAAACAAATTGCCAATCCAGATGTTTTGTATACTGGTAATTGATATTACTTTTAAAGTTATTTAACAGCTTTGCATTTGCATTATTTTTTCTATGAATATAAACATCTAGTCAATATTTGATATACATCTGGCAGAAGGTTGATTGTAAAGATATTATAGACTTTGAAAGTTTCTTCTTGCGATATGTCTTAGATTGCAAGCTATCGTTAAATGAGAAGCCCTTATTTCTGTTTATAGGAAGTTTACAAAGTTGTAACGCCATCGACAGTGGTACAGGTACCGAAGATGACGATAACAATATTAGTTTTTCCAGCGAGTCGGAAGTTCCAGATGGTCCTGAAGCAACTGATATGCCTAATTTCCCTAGAGAATCGTCATCACCTCAACAGGGGTTAGAAATTAAAACGTAAGTCTTTTAATTTCAGATGCTTTTTGTAAATGATTAATTCATAGTAAAGAAATGTTTTGACTTTAAAATTTGATTTTCATCAGCTAGTGCGATTTTATCGAACATAAAAAGTATGCATTTGAAACATTGGGTGCGAGTACATTTAGAAAAAACAATGTTTGTGTAGTACCAAAATGGTTTTAAATGTTTTGTACTTTACGAGACCTTAACTTTTTTAATTTTCTAATTTGTTCAAGTATCATTTAAAACTTTTATTGCAACATCTGACTTTTACCATATTTTCGATGGTATATGATTGACTGTTTAATTTCAAATTTGTAAACTGTTAATATCCTCCTTTTACTTAAAGCTCGTTAGCTGGTCCAAGCGCTATGACACCTCCAGGAACATCCAAGAATGGATCGTTCGATGTATCTAGCTCTCTGAAAAGCAACCTAGAAGCATCACCAGTCTTGTAAGTATAAACAAAAACGTTTGCACATTATGTTTGATTAACCTGATAATCGTGTTACCGTACTCTCCTTTCCACTCCTTTCTATTTTCTGAATCGTGGTTCAATTCAAGTATGTTTTTAATGTTTTTCAGGCCAAATGCAATCGTCAACAATCGTCAGGATGTCCGAGAAAGCCGGAAAAGATCTTATTCAAGGTAAAATGTTTTCCTTTCCCTTAGCTGCAACATTTTGAAAAAGTTTTTTAATGACTAAAAAATAATTCAAAACTGTTCGTACACCTAGAAGTCGGGCCCAAATAAAGTAAATTTTTTTAAATTCGCCTGCCACATTTAGTAAAAAATTTGAGAAAGTGACTTAAAAACAGCATTTTTTCAGAACAGCTTACGGTTAGCCCTTGCAATTTGACACAAATGGTTTGTTTCCTGTTTTTCAGAACCATTTATTTTATTTTGCTTAGCTTAGTCGTTTTAGAAAGCCTTTAGTAATTTTAAGAATCGTGTAGCTTTACTTTTTTCCTTATTAGAAGTTGTGACGACGATCAAGTAATTGACGCTAAACAGATAATGGGTTAGTTTGTTTCTAGTTCCATCTAGTTTTGAGTGATTTAGAGTGACGTTTTTGTACAATTTTTCATTTAATAATGTGTTTCTTTTGTTTAGACAAATTCGATTTGCTTTTTGAAAGGCAACATAAAATCATGAAGGCAGTTGCCTCAATTAAACAAATGCTTACAGAGTCCAATGCATTGGCGGTGCAAGATGGGCTTGAACTTAACATAATAACCTCCCAAGATGATTTGGACACCATTGAAGTCGATTTGATGGACGGAGATTACTTGTCAAAGTTTGTAAGTACTTTTTGTTATCATTTTTCTATCTTATTATTCCTTATTCCCTGAAGTAAAATTCTTTAAAATAAGAAATTGATCAATCTCTCCATCATATGTTGGCAAATTTTGTTAACAAACGTGTGATTTCAAGAGATTTTATGGTTAGAATCATTTTTTTACTGAAGATTCATTTATTAACTTTAAAAACAATGTTCTCCCAGTCAGTCCACCACGAACTTTCACGTTTTTCATGTTTTGATGAAAAATTAAGTAAGTAAGTAAGTAATTAAGGATGGCGTAACATGACGATGCATAGTATTTTTTGGTTTGCAAATTATTTTTGACAGTTTATTTTTCTTTTTTTCTTAGAAATCTCGTATTGCAAGATTTGGCGGAGCACACTACGGGGAGGCAGTCATTGAAATAATGGACAGGTAATAGAAGTCATTCAATAATACACGTTTTTTTATAAGAACAAAGTATATAAGAAAGGCTTCGAAAGGTAAAAAAATTAAGAACATGTTAAGAACAGTAATTCAAGGCTAATTGGTGGTTTGTTTGAAGCCAGCTGACTCAAATCGTAAGGAATAAAATAGTGTTTAAAGCCATTAATCCCCTATTAGCAAATTTTTGAGACTCAAATTTAAAGACTTGATTAAGACCATTTTAAGGATTGAAACCAAAAAAGCTAAGAACATTGAAGGCTTCCTCGAATTTGGATGTTCTTATAAAACAATAAACGTGTAAGAGACTAAAAACATTACCTTTTGCAAAGCTGACATTTATCATCTATTTCTAACGGGGGAAAAGTTTATGTTGAATTAAAAATTGTGCATGAGTTTTTTGGTTAAGTCATCTATTGAGAACTTTAATTTTCTTTTGTATATCTTTATTTTTAGACTCTTCACGAAGGCCTACTTAAGTACGTGCAATATGGAAGGGACGAAGGGCAAATTCGCTTTTTCTAAATCTCTACTATTTCAAACCATTATTGGTAAGTTTTCAACCTTCATTTTATTTTTTTATTATTACGTTTTAAATTAAAGAAAACAACATTTAATCCTCACCTTTGGAAACATTCAGCAAGCTTCAGCAAGGCTCTCGAAATAAGTGCAACCATTAAATATTTCTGATGAAAAATATGTTTAAGCGTTTTTTAACGGAAACTTTCATCACTCAGTGTCTTGAATGGTTTGTTATTATTTTGACCAAGAACCAATTTAGACAGACATTGAGCTTTCTTTCTTCATAATCAACTAATGTATCTGTCATTGTTTTCTTCCTAGGTGTCGTCGCCACGCAGTACAAAGTCACTGAAAAAGAAGTGACCGTCAAGATTGGCATGAAATAAAAAAACGCGCCAAATCAAAAAGGAGGTTCGCGTGAGAAGAAATAGTTTTTATTTAGAAAGTTTGAATTTTAAATTTTCAGGCCTCGTACACGTCCTAAAATTCCTAAAATCTTTAAATGTTGCCCGTCATCTGATGAAAACAAGTGTTTAATGCCAGTTCATTGGTCTCAAAAACAAATTTCTAAAGCAACGCACCATTTAAATCATCGTTTAAATAATTTTTTCAAAGGTTGTTTTCTGTAAAAAAACGGAATTTAACAATACTATCACAACTATTAAGCTATTCTAGGCTATCTAGAGGTTTAAATGTTCAAAATGTGATTTATTCACTGTTTATGACTTTTTTTCCGTAATCTTTTTTTATTGCTCTAACCTCACTTTCTTTCCTTTTCAAGACATTTTGTGGTGTGACATTGAAAAGTCTTTCTAATATCCACATAAAAATTAGAATATTCACCTAAATTTCTAGTAAAATTCCTCCTAAAATTTAAATTTCCCGCTGTATGAGGCCTGAATTTTCTTCTGATTGGTTACATGGGTTCCTATTTTTCGTGAGAGGGGGGTGAATATACAATATCTACAAAGCTTGTATTTTGTAAAAAAATATTTAAATCTTAGTCATTTTCACAACCGTATAATTTTTTCTTGTCAAAAATGTCTTTACTGTTAACAAATAATGTGCTTTTAAAATGTATCATGTTGAAAATAAGTGTAGTTTTCTGTGTCTTTAATTTATTTTTTGAATTAAATAGTAGTTTTATGGTCAAGTTCGGAAAGTATTTAGCTCGAATTTTGTTTATCAGGTGAGCAATCTCAAAACTCGCCCGATAAGTTTTTCAAAAAATATGTAATTTCAATCGTTTTTTTTTGTTTTTTTTTCTATTCATCAGAAAATGTTAATAGATTTCCTTCACGAATTAATTATTAACATTCTAAATATATCTATCTAAATCGCTTATTTTATTTTATTAACGCTATGTAAATATTTTTATGTGTAAATATTTTACAATCTGAAAAAATTTATTTATATATTATGTAATATAAAAAGAATTGTGAAGTGCATAATCAAACTTAAAAAAATGTGTCTACTTTTCTCTCTGAATTTATCAGTTTGTTAAAGAAGTTTTTATAAGATGCTCATTTCATTGTTTATTAAAAGCAATAGAGATAACGTTTAAAAAAGGTATTCAGAAATTAACATATGAACAGTTATGACCAATCCAATAAAATTCTTGTTAAATGATCAACTTGACCCGAATTTATCTTGAAAATGGTCATTAATAGTTTCTTTTCGGAAAACTAATAAAAAAATATACGTAGGTCAAATCGATAAAAATTGGTCATCTTCTATGCGTCTTATCAAAACGCATTAAAATACGTCTTTAACACGTCTTAGAGTTGTCTTGAAGTTATCTTCAAAACGTCTTCACGAAGCTCCTAATAAGACGTCTTACGGGCGGACATTTAAGACGAAATCAAGACGTTTTAAAAAGATAGGCACAGATTGAAAAAGACGTACTTAAAACGTTTTAAAGACCACTTCGTGCCGGCTGGGATATAGCGCACGTTTTAAGCCTGGTCTCTTAATTTCTCGACCTCTGGAGCTATTGAGCCACTTCCAAATGGTCAAAATGTCATAATTGCATGGCCCTGGTGAGAATTAGACCCTTGAGAGTTGGCTGGGTTCTGTGGTTTGGTCAGAAAAGACCGTTTTA